>JBBPJZ010000581.1:0-17044 GCA_038089015.1 Chalciporus aff. trinitensis | reverse complement strand
CCACCACCACCACTAATACTACTACTAATACTACTCTCACCACCACTCGCATCTTCATCCTCAGCTTCATTCTCGTCATTCCTTTCACCACCATCACCACTGTCAATCCAAGATCTTAACCTTTCTCCTGCCTTTCGTTCAGGGGGGTTTCGTTTGTTCTTGACAGCTAACGTGAGCCGTTGCAGCCGTGCTTTTCTCATCCTCCGTTCACTCTCTATCATTCTACTACTCCCCAGACCATCAAATCCACTCGACCTCCATAACGCTTCTTCAAACACTTTGCTCGACTTCAATTGATGTCCTGACATTCCTTTTCCTCGTCCCTTTCTTTTTTTCTTCGGCTCCTTGCTCAATCCCTCTATCTTGTAAAAGTCAGGATTCGTGTCAAACACAAACGACTTGGACTTGATCTTCCATACACATCCTTTGCTGCCTTCCGTTCCCTTTTCGCTCGCAGGAAGACACTGAACCTGTGAGAAAATACTCTCCAAAGCACTGTTCAAATAGAATTTTTCCTCTTCCGAACGATCCTTCAGCAGCTTATGATATGCTGCTATATACCCCACGTTCTCTTCATAGAACACCAGCCATCGTGATCCCTTCATGACAGTCACCAGCTCAGATGGAAAGTATACCTCCTTTTTCAATGCAAACGATGATGCATACGAATCTTCTTCGTCACTTTTGCAGGCCATGAACGCGGTGTGCAGGAGCGTTTGATCAATGCTAGACACCGTCCAGCATCGCATCGCATCAGACAATGAAATGGGTTCCGGTGCAATGCCCTTCAACGAAGAGCCATTGACCATCAGCCATATTTGCCTGGTGAACTCGCAAAAAAGACGAGAGACGACCACAGAAAGCTTGGCCAAGTCGACAGGCATCTCCCATTCCTTCAACATCAACATGGGATTCCCCAACATAGCCTTCTTTAGTTCGCTCCAAGTAGGATGTGTTCCGATGGGAAAGGTGGCCACTTGATCAAAGCCATCAAGGAGAGAACGTCGTCCAGAGCTGAGAGCCAGATCACGCTGAGCCTTTGCATTGGTAGCCATAAGACTCAACACTCGATAGTCGTCCACCTCTTGAATCCTGTCCAAGCAAGGCTCTTCATCTAGCTCCAACTCCTGCAGGAAGAACATGTTGGCCTGTTGAGTGACACGACGATAGTCGATGAGAGCCAAGGACTCTCTGACATGGAAATCATAGATGATCGGCGTCGAAAACGTGCATCGAAGCATGTGATTCAGAAGGCCAGTGAGGATGCCAAGGTTGGGAGGATTGATGCTTTTCAGCTGGATTTGAGTTCTTTGTATTTCCTCCATCCTTCTGGAAAGGAATTCAAACCAAACCTTGGAGGAAAGCCACAATGCAGGCTTAGATTCCATGTACTTCTTGGCCTAAACAGACGATCTCGTTGGCAGGAATCATAGTCAAAGAGAACGAAAATCACCTGCGGTACGATCTCTCTCAACAGCACCTGTGCAGCATTCCCTCCCACCCTGTATTCATCCCTGATGCCATACGTCTTGTCTTTGGCTTTCTCAAGAATCTTGATGATCTTCCCACACTCCTTGTAATAGGCAGGAGTCAATCCATAGGCATCGCTGTCCTCCACCAGGGTCGGTTTGTTGTTGTTGGGGCGAATCGCCTCATAGTAGAGATTGTACGTGTTTCGGAAGGCGACATGGCTCTGAAGCGCACGGTTTTCAGGCATTTCTGCCTGCAATGCACCATAGTTGAAAAGAGTGGAGTGGTGATGGACGGTGCCCATGTTAAAGCCAGCAGCAGCATAGGACTCCTCTAGCGCATCCAGCCTCCAAAGCCCAACCACCGGCGCTTCAGAACGAGGAGTGAAGGAAATGCCAACATCGACCAGAAGTTCCCCATTCTTGCGGTTGAGCATGTAGGGCCAGTCCAGACAGGAGAGATTATGCTTGAGAGCGGTCTCGGGAGAGAGGTATTCTCCTGCTTGACCGTCCTTCGTCAACAGTTTGATGCCCTTGCCCTCGACGACAAAGAAAAAGGAGCCATATACGGAAAGATGATCTTCCTCTGCGATGAGCTCCTTCATGATGTCCTGGATGTCGAGAAAAGTGTGATTGGACAGTGGAAACGTTCTCTGATTCCGTGAAGATCCTCCTTGCTTGTACATCCCTTCTTCCAAGGACTGAGATATGTAGGGCTTCCAGCATTCCTCCGCCTGCTTGTCGATGGCAGGCAGAAAGACCTCTTCCCAGAAGGGATTCAGCACTTCCTTGGGCATCATATTCATTCGTCGTCCAGAGAGAGGGCAGCGATGAATCATTCGAGGAAAGAAGATATAGACCCAAAGGATATGGCCGGTCGAGGAAGCAAGCTTTCCAAGGATGGTATGAGGGATAGCATTGAGAGGGAATTTTTTGGAAAGCCATTCGGTGCGACGTCCCAAGGCATGCTGATCTTCCTCTGACTGAGGGATAAGAATGTCAACGTAGACATGGTTGTGCTTTGGAATCCCTGGCTTGCTGTCGTAGATGGGCATCAGGTACACCCCAACGCTGTTCTTGCATACGAGCCGTCTGGTGGTCCAAATGATGCTGTCGATGTCTATGGAGATCGTGATGTCATCCACAGCGAAATCGATCCCATCTTTTTCAAGATCGATATGGACGTATTTATCTTCTTCCCCGTGCATAGCAAGCCGACCGCGCACGAAGGCATTGTGACCATGGGTGCATCGCTGATGGAGGCCAGCAGAGTCGCCCGCATAGTCGAGCATCTCTTTCGCACTCATGGTTTCGATCTTCGGAGACATCGCTAAGTAGATTCACGCTGCATCGCCAGACATGCATGCAGGCTTACCTGCTCATCGTCAGGAAGCTTTCGACGAGATTCGACATCCTCCACCTTCCCAACCCTCATGACATGATCCATCGTTCGTGTTGGTCGACCAAGGTAAAACATTTGAAAGGAGTCGGTGAGAATGCGATAGCCATGATCTCGCCACATGATCCAAGCGGGCGCCTGAATCATATGTTGATGTGGATGAGCGAAGATGGAGTACACCTCGGGCTGCTGTAGCATATCCAAGGTAGGAGCTTTCTCATAGTCATCATAGTCGTCGTCGTGTGGAAGAAATCGAAGTCCCTGATAGGCCTCGAGAGGGACCGGTTGAGAGACTCTAGGAAATCGTGGCAGGGTGCCAGACCGCCAGTCCTTGACCCGCTTGCGAGACGCCTTGGCAGCAGTAGAGAGTTGTCCTTGACTCTGTCGATATTCTTCTTCCAAAGCTATCTCTTCCTCGTCGAGGATGGTGACTGGCCTGGGATTAAGACCTACAGCCTGAGCAGGACGATGTGCTCGACGCAGACGTGCACCGTTCAGCACCTTGTGGTTCTTGACAAGGCTCGACAAGGTCTTGACGACCTCTCGATCATCCTGTAGGATCTCTTCGTTTTCCTCTTCTTCCGCCTGGTTTTCCAAGGTCTTGACAGATTGAGCGGCAGGTCGTTCTTGAGCGATGGAAGCCCGGCAATTTTGACAAGCATTGCTGGCCAGAGTGAGGGTTCGTAACAGTCGATGGTCTCGCTCTCTCTTGCCACCTGATTGCATCTGAAGGATATAATCGTCTGGGAATTCTAAATATGTCCAACGATCTTCAGGAGGTCTGTCGATCACGAAGTGCATGTAGTCTCTGAAGCTAGACATGCACTGCTGTCGAACGGCGCCAAGAATGTTGAGTCGCAGAATGTGGCCACACGGAATAGAAGGGCGAGCCGTACGAGATTCCGACAGCATGCCCCATGTCTCTTCCAGACCATCCTCCATGCACTTCTTGATGAGCGCACAGGCGATGGGTCCACAGTCATAACCATTTTGCCTCCAATCTCTCATGATGACGGAGACGGTGTCAGGATCGCCTGCTTCCCAATGATGAAGGTCTGCTATGCTTCGCCAATAGTCTGGACCTTTCCAAGCTCTCCAGTCAGGATCATATGTGGGATCGTCATCGCTGATCTTTCTCCCGAGGACGTAGGCGGTATGAGAGGAGTAATCGAATATGACAGCAAAGAAATGACCTTGTCCCGGACTATGGATCAAAAGGGCGATAGGAATGAGTGGACAGGCTGCATTCATAGGAACGCGATGATGATATCTGTAAATTTCGATCTCCTGAGGACTGACTTCAAGATCAGGTCGAGAGCGAAAAAGCATGATGAATCGACAATGACGTTCATGCTCTGAGTTATGCCAGATGGAGGCAAGGTAGAAATCGCAGACAGTGGAGTCGAGCCAACCATTGTCAGCCAGGGTATCAAGATCATCATAGGCTTGAGACCACAAAACACCACTGGAGAGCGTTTGAGCTGGGAAAGAAAAGGGGTGTCAAGATGGCATGCATCATCAAGAGCTTGACGTGATGTCTACTTGCCAGCAATGTCATGCCTGGATAATGATTCTGGAATGGGAGGAACGACCATCACCACTCTGTCATCATTGAAAGATGGAGATCGTGGCCTATCTTCCCAAGGGAGCCACTCTTCTGAAAGGATCGCTGATTTGGGTGAAGTCTCTGGTATAAGAGGTGCTTCTCTATTTGATGGTGCTGATTTCTCAACTGACGGTCGAACTGGAACTGGAACTGGAATTGAGACTGGAGGCTTCCGATGGTTTTTGCGTTTGGGTGGTCTTCCACGCTTTCGCTTTTCAGCTGACATGAAGGCATTCAACCTTGTTGTCCAAAAATACACGTTATAGCTGACATACCTTCTGGTCCAGCAACTGCAATGACTGCTAGGAGTGGTGGCGTGCATTCACATGAGGTCATGTCCATAACTAAATCAATAGCTGCTTGCCTTGTATCTGTTGTACTGATCCTTTTCTCTTTCGTGGTCTTCCTCTTCCTCTTTTGATTGGCACCTGCTCTGGATGGTAGTCAGAGCATGGACCTATTTTCTTGTTAATTGGACTCGGAGATCGATGAACTTACCTATGATTTGATCATCCTCTGCAAGGTCAGAATATCTCCGTTTCTTGGGCTGAGATGGAACAGGAGATGGCGCTGTACATGATATTATGAAAAAGAAGCAAAAGGAAGTCATTACGATGCGATTTACCAGAATTGTCTTTGTCAGTTATGCTAGGGGCTGAGTTATTCGAAAACAATGAGGGTAATTTCGCCACTTTGGTTCGTGTCTGAGAGGACAAATAATTCACCCAATCATCGAAGGACTTTGCATCAGCAGGGGATGGTATGCGTGAGGCCTGAGAGGGCTTCTGTCCTTGAGTCGACTGAGAGGCTAAATAGTCGACGCAGTCATTGAAGGACTTTGCTTCTGCAGGGGATGGCCTGCTTGAGCCTCGAGAGTGATTTGGTTTCAAGGAAGTTGATCGAGTTGATCGAACAGACAAATAGTTGACCCAGTCATCAAAAGACCCCGCTTGTGCAGGAGGAGGGGCATTCAACGGCGAAGGTTGTTTGCTTGAAGCTTGAGAGGGATTATATGGCTTTAAAGAAGATATATCTAATTTTGGAAGTTGATGTAGAATATCATCTATGTGAGATGTTTTCTGTGAGGTATGATTTGCCATCGCAAGCTAGAGGTCGTGATTTACATCACCATCACAATTTACGACTGCAGGCTTTTTATGTGTGAGGGTTATCGTAATGACCATGTGTTTTCAGCCTGTACCTTTGCCCTGAAATACAATCACACTTAGCACAGGGTCTGCCAGCCGATAATACAATGTATAAGCGCTTCGTCATTCAATTCAGGGCCGGCCAGCCAAATCTATATAGGCGTATCGCCACATGATACAGGGTCTGCCTGCCAAATAGTAGTAGTATATAATGTGTGCGCCCGACCATTTTTCCTTAGCCCTTTACTACCTCCTCCTCCTCCTCCTACTGCTACTACTACTTCTTGGCTACTACTACCACTTACTTACTACTTACCTACTTACTTACTTACTACCTTACCTACTGTTCACCGCCATGGTTGCCATACCAAAACACGAAGCATTCTCCAAGTTTCCTACCAGCAAAAAGTATGTTGGTATGTATACACATCGCTGCTCATCCCGCTCCTCTTTTCACATGTTTTCAGTCATCAATGAAAACACAAATGGTGATCAGTGATCAAGTCGAATACATGTCCCTTGACTGACGCTCTTTCTACAGAATCACACACATTCTTTCGAGAAGATCAGTTAGTGAAAACTGGGATTCTATCATGACAATCATTGCTTACTACTTACTCCATAGAATATCTGTGGTTTCTGCCACGAAGGAACAGTGGCAGGCAATTATAAAAGACATCAGAGTTGAAATGCAATCCTCAAAGGTATGTGCAACAGTTTGATATCTTTATGATATTTATATGGAAAATAGCCGAAATGTATCTGGATCAAAGTACAATGGTTTCATCGCAAATGTGACCTTAACAACGAAAGGTTAGTTGTATGCATTCCATTTCATTGGAGCTTATCTTCATTGACCACATAGCTTTTATTCCTCTCTGGCCCATAATGAGCTCGTTCTGTCGAGCGATCTGGACATCATAGAAGCGGCTTGTATTAGCAGCAAGTATATGTTTCTTTTATGAATGGAGAAAGTCTCATGCTTCTCAAGGTGATGAGGACATTATTCACTTTGATGATGAGATGGCCTATGGTGATGGCATCAATGTTGGATCTCTCTATTGGCGATGGACCATGGATGTAAGGAAGGCAGGCAAGGGCAAGGGCAAGGGCAAAGGCAAAGTGAAAAAAGTGGAAGGATTATATGAGATCCATGTGAGTTTCTTTTTCTGATGCTCAACACCAGGGGATATTCTTTGATGGTAGGAAATTCATCAGTCACATGTCAACACCTGTCCTCTCTGTGACATGCCATATAATCCAGACAGGGGAGTTCAGCGATTTTGTCGGTCTTGCATGACATGGCACCATGCCAGATGTCTTGACAAGCTGACAGATATGGTGGTCATGCCAGGACGGAGTGGAATTCCTTCGGTCGTCCTGGAAGATACTCCATTGGATGGAGACTGGCCACATCTGGACGTCTTTCTGAGGCTTTTGCACAAGCCAATCCAACGAGGAAGAACTAATGGCATTGTAGGAACCGGAATGCAGTCCAAAAGAGCTCATGAGATATATGACAAGGTAAAGAATACTGGCCAAGGTCCATCTCATGCAGATTGGGAATATATGGGAATCACTGTCGACATGTTGGAAGAGTGGGAAGTGACAGGGATGTTGGGGGAAGCAGAGGTACCAAAGTATTACAAGTGTCCGACCTGCAACCCACATGGAAGGGAAGCCATTATATAGTATCACTAGCATGACGTGACCTCTCTTGATAAAATTGATTCACGAGAAACAAAAAGCCTGCCTGTGTCGCTTCATCCACATCCACGTGTGCATCACGAAGAGCACTGAAATAACTGCCGATCCTTCGTAATATATCTTCCAATGGTGTCTGAATCATTCAATAAATCAGAGCATGTTAGTGAAATGTTCTTATCACTGCTCACGTCCTGTAGTCCATTCTTAAGCTCGGAAAGCTGCTCTGGATCATCTCCAAGACGTATCATGACTCCCATTCCTTGTACCACCTGGGGATTATGTATCAGTGACAGGAAAATGGATGGATGGATGGACGATGGGAAACATACCTCATCGTGCAAGACTGTGCTATCACTGTCACATACATTGGCAAGTTTACCAAGCCAGTCATGCAGCTTCAATGCTTGTGTGCACATTCTTGAACTCTGCATGGCAGTGGTGCTTGAGGTTGTTGTTGCCAGCGGTGGTGATTCTCTCGATGTGGAAATGCTGGCTGTTGACATCATGGACTTGTCATTCCTTGTATCATCACCATCACCATCAGCACTGGTATCCCATTTCTCCTGATTGACAGTTCTAATTTCAGTTTTCCTTGCTTGAATGGTGAGGGTGGCAGACTCAAAGTCATAGACAGACGAGGGATCCTTGCTCTCCATCACACTAATCTTGATTCCTTCATCAGTGGTGGATTTCCCTTTCCTCTTTCCCTTACCCTTCCCTCTTTTCTGCTTTGGTGTTGCTTCCCTGACTTTGCTTGCCCCTTTCGACGATGCCCCTAGTGGGTGGTGATGGATCCATGTATTTATCAGAGGATTGTACTCTTCATATCTGCAAAACGACTTACTGCTGCTTTCAGTCCCCATACGAGATCGCAAGTGCATGGAATGCAACGAGTCGACGGATTTCGATCTAAGAAAGAATAGTTCACAGTCGCAAGGCTGTGAATGCAATGCCACTACTACTACTTACCGTCTGATATTGTCCAGGTTTGGCACCAAATCATCATGATCTGATTCATGATCTGCATTGCTATCCATGATTGTTGTTGGACTGGAATGCACATGCGGGTCGTGAGGGGATGAAAGTAATGGTGAACTGTATTCAGGAGAGATCACATTATTAATGCGGAGTGACAACACCACCAGTCTAGAATAAAGGGCACCTGAATACCATCTGTGGTTCGAATTCTGGTGGATCGTCTTGAGTCGGAGATGATGGGAACCAATATGGGGATGGACTTTCATAGCGCCGCTGTGGTGACTCTTGCGAGTCATGTCGTTCATCAGAGAATAGGTAGCAGTGGCAGCAGCAGTAAGCAAGTCTGACGTACCAGATTCTCGTTTGTCTTCACCATTATCATCACCACTATCAAGCTGAGATGGAGCCAAAGCATCATGAAGAGTAGTGGCATGATGTAATGAATGCACGCTTTTTGTGTAGTCTTTGAATAGAATCAATTGTGCACCCATCGATTCTGGTGTAATGTCAGCGGCCAGGAATGTTAGTCAAGAATACGATGTTGGTCATTGTACATACCATCATTAGTACCACTGCTATCTGAATCCGGAGATTCCTCTGAGCTTTCACTTGGTGGCAATATCAGTGAGGAGTCAGATAGAGGTGATGGCCTGCTTTTTTCTTTGGCAGTTCTCAAGTATATGTTCTTCCTTGATGAGCTCATATCCGCCCATGAAAAACTATTTGATGAATCTGAATCTGAACCTTCTATCTGTCCAAGTGATGTTGATGACGCCTTGAGGTATTCAGGGAGCTCTGGTGAAGACGGAAGGGATACTACATGTATTGGTGAATGCCATCATGATATGTACAGAGTCGGTGGTTGATAGACTAACTATCTGTACCCATTATCTCATTGAACATATCGACATCCACACTTTTCGTCAAGGCACGCTGTTGGGAGGCTGATCGTGAAGTATGGTGGGATGTAGTAGGGGATGGTGTGGCGTTGAGGACGGTGTTGACGGCCAGAGCGACAGCGAGGACAGCAGGATCGTCAGCGGGTCTTTGAGATGCAGAGGGACGAGACGCTGCAGAAGATGAACGAGTCGTGGGGCCTGGAAAGAAAGGCATTTTATCAATATTGTTTTTGCTCCTGAATGCAATATTAGTACGTACGTTTCGTGGAGGGCCCAGCGGCGGTAGTGGGCACAGTCGTACCACGCTGACGAGAAGGGCCAGCGGTGGCAGTGGGCGCTGTGAGACGATCAGTATGTACATTTATCTAAAAAGGCATTTCTATCACCCTTCTCGGTGACACCAGCATCACCACCACTCTGATCCTTCGCGGAAGTCACTGGGGAACCGCAGAGTTGAACAGTTAAATACCAAGTGGGTGCTTGGATATGCTGTTACATACCTGCTTTTCCTTTGCCCTTGTCACCACTACCCGCTTTTCCTTTGCCCTTGTCATTCCCGCCTGTCTTGCGAGCCACATTGCGCCGCCCCTTTCTTTTTTGATGCGTCGAGGCTGAAACATAAGTAGGAGTGAGTGAGTGAGTGAGTGAGTGAGTGAGTAGTGGTAGTGGAAGTTGGGTAGAAGACAATAGTAGTAGTAGTAAGTGGTGATGTAACTCACATGGTTCGGTCGAAAGCCCAAAGTGGATGGCCGCCAGGTTAGCCAAGTCCTGCCAGTCGTCCCCCTTTATGTTGTCAACAAGAAAGGAGAAGTCTGCTCCAGACCACCTGGTACTTTCCTCATCCTGTGTTTCGTAGTAGGATTTCCAGTCTGCGAATGTGGTCTATGGCTTGCTCAGCCATCTATTCAGCTTTGAGACATACCTAATTGGTCCACATCTACACACTCCGGGATAATGTCAGGGTGTTCACGCCTCCAGGCACCAACAATGTTATACTCATGACGACCAACGTGATATTCGACTGCGAGATAGAATCGGAACAGAAGGGAGCGGAAGGTAGGGTCGTTTGGATAGTTTCTGACAGTTGTGAGGAGCCCCTCCACCATGCCGTCCATGAACCAAATGTATCTCTGTAAGAGAGGCCGAAGATTGGTTGTAATTTCGAGTTCGTGGTAACGATCGCAGAGTCCCATAAAGAGGTGATGGCGCCAGAAGAATCGTTGGACATGTTCGCGATAACAGGAAGGGACAGTGATGGGATCGCCCATCACTTCCTTGGTGTTGGGGTTAAGTGTGCGCACCTCAAAGAAGTCGCTGTCTTCATCGCCTGGAGCTATGAAGTATCTTGTAACAGAGATGAGCGCGAGCTCACGGGATGAGGGAGCATCTTGAGGGAAGAATAAGTCGGACATGGTGGTGGTAGTGGTGGTGGTACCGGCTAGGGCAGTGATGCTTGTGGATACTACTTGATGGTGGTGGTTCAGGATCAAGGTAGGATTTGCCGAGATTATGTGTATATAACTGTGCCAAAAGCGGAGGGATAAAAATGGAAGGTGTTAAACTCACATGGTACTACTACTGCCACCGCTACTACTACCGCTACCCACTGTTGCATTACTAGTAGGACAGTACCTCGCCCACGAGTGGTCTCAAATAATTGTCAATGGTAGACGCGAATGGTTATACTTTCTAGAATGGTATACGACGCCTATGGATTGTAAACTGGAACAGTTGAACCGAGTCGAACATATATTACCTCGAACATGTGTTCGAGTACTCGAACACATGTTCGAGGTAGTCTAACTGGCCAGGACGGTGATCTATCGGTGTTGTATATAACTCTGTATGATATATCGACTTGTAGCCACTGTCAAATAGCATTAGAAAGGTCGGGAATACTACCTCGAACATGTGTTCGAGTACTCGAACACATGTTCGAGGTAGTCTATCTGGCCAAGACGGTGATCTATCAATGTGTTATATGTTTCTGGATGATATATCGACTTGTAGCTACTGTCAAATAGCATTAGAAAGGTCGGGAATACTACCTCGAACATGTGTTCGAGTACTCGAACACATGTTCGAGGTAGTCTATCTGGCCAGGACGGTGATCTATCGGTGTTGTATATAACTCTGTATGATATATCGACTTGTAGCTACTGTCAAATAGCATTAGAAAGGTCGGGAATACTACCTCGAACATGTGTTCGAGTACTCGAACACATGTTCGAGGTAGTCTATCTGGCCAAGACAGTGATCTATCAATGTGTTATATGTTTCTGGATGATATATAGACTTGTAGCTACTGTCAAATAGCATTAGAAAGGTCGTAACCGGCCAGGACGGTGGTCTATCGGTGTTGTATATAACTCTGTATGATATACTCACTTATGGCCACTGTCAACTAGGATTAGAAAGGTCGGGAATACTAAATAACAGTGTCTATAAATTACAACATCATCCACGATGGTATATTACAATCGTAGACCACTGTCCTGGCCAGTTAGATTAACTCGAACACACGTTCGAGTTTGTATTTCCAGCATTCCCATTACTAAATAACACTGGCTACAGATTGACCATCCCCTTGACCGGTTAGACTAACTCGAACATATGTTCGAGTTAGTATTTCCGACCTTCCCAATACTGAATAACAGTGACTATGAGCTTATATACCATACAGAACACCTTGTCGCACCAATGGAGCATCGGCCTGCCTGATCAGACCAACTCAACCATGCAGTTGTCCGACGCTAGACAACAGTGGCCATGAATGGTCATAGTAGTGTCTAGTGTCTAGTGTCTAAACCACTAATACAAGGGAATACTGGCCCCATATATAAATACAGCAGAGTAGCATTGTGGCAATACGGTATAGTGGTGAGTAGTAAGTAGGAAAGTAGGAAGTATCAGTAATGCCTTGGATTATACATTCCCGAGACCAACCGATGAAATCCCAGCGCGAACGTATCTGCCAGAACACCATGCAAGCCATTCGGCATAGCCGACATCCACAAACTTGTTGTCAGTGTGCGTTCCACCTCATTGACAAAGTAACATATCCGACCCTCCGCCATCATCACCCCAATATCCAACCGACAGAACAACGCAGTTGATGGCGAACCGACGCTAAAGCACTTTTCTTTGAAGACCAACGTCGACCATGTTTCGATAGCGAAGGATTCTAGTTCCAACTTTGCCCTTGTCCTTGTTTTTATATCACCACTATTCGCCTCGGAAAACTCCTCAGGAGTAATGAGGTCTGGGTTCTCCATCAGGCGAGTCCTAGGAGCGAGCAAGGATCAGGGGTTGAGAATTGTTAATCATGGATCAAAACTCCACTTACCTTATTTCCTCCAGTGACCAAAATGAGGTGGCTTGCTTCGCGCACCAGTTTCCAGCTCTGTTTCTGTAGGTATGGACCGTCTGAACGATGGAGCCGTCGACGATGAATACTCTCCATTCCCCAACCGACTTCAGAGTATCTATATACTTCTGCACCAGCCATTTCTCTCCGTTTGGGGACAAGTGTCGGAGGGTGCTTATGGTCCGCTTTGCTACGTCATTGGGTAGTATGACGTGGTGTCCGCAATCGCTGTTGGAACGTTTGAGAACGGTATCGACGAAGATGTCAGGGCTGGATTCTGGGGTGTCACGAATACTTGTGTAACAATTTTCACCGGGGTTTATGACTTTGGTCTCTGGGGAAGATCGTTGAGCGGCTGTTGCCATGAGTTCGAGCAGCCTAGAATCGGGATACTTGAGGCCGGCGCGTTCTACCTGCTTAGCTGGGGGCCATATTCGCAGGTCTTCTAATTGCAGTAGATCAATTCTCTGAGAGAATACTTTATGTTGCTCCTTGTCCTTCCATCCGTATGCATTGATGGATATGTTTTAAATGTCAAATTCGCTTCCACTGTCAGAGTGCTGCACATGATACTTACTGGAAGTCGATGGTGTAGTCGACACCTCCAAGGACACAGTGGTACCGAAGGATTTGCCTCACTGTGGCATCGTCTTCTCCAAGTATAGCACCTTTGAATCTTGACCAAGGCATGTAGTCCACGTTGAAATAATTTTGGTTTCCCTTCTGTAATTGCGATAGCCTGTAGACGACCCACAGCTAGGGAGTGGGTGGTTGCATTCATACAATGGAAAATGAAAGATGTAGCATGACTCACCCATTCCAAGATTCTTACCTTAACCAAGCCCTTGTGGCTGCTTTTAGATTTACTATTTTTGAAAACGAATCCTGGGATATTCGCCAACATAGTGCTCAGGACTTCTTGTGATATCGAATGCTCGGTGAAGGACAAATCAGTCGCGGCCTGCTGATAGCTAGAAAGTGATCTGGATGGATCTGGGATATATAGAATTCGTAGAGTTTGAAATGATGTCTCTGGTTCCAGTACACGGACCCGCGGATGATAGAGAGAATGCGAGTTCTCACTGCTGACTCCTGATACGGACGAAAAGGTGGATAAGGAGGGTTCACGAGGGTAAAGTCCTTGGGTAGCTTCGCCGTCGTCCTCATCACCACTGTCTGGTTCCCCCATGACGATGTCGGCATCACGTGGCATCGATGAACCTCCTCCCGATGGGCTATATATATCGTCAATCTCACTGATCGTTGTAGATAAGTGAAAGGCAAGGTCCGAGTCCTGGTACTTCCTCAGCCGGCGAAGGATTGGTATGTATTGGAGGAGCTCTTCATCCGATGCAGGACGGGATCTAGCTGGGGCAGCATGGGTATTGTTAGCAGGACATTCTGTGGTGCAATCAGGGTGGAGGCTGTAATTTTGGGCATGGCGATTACAGGATCCACCTTCCCTTTCCCAGAGATTGGTGGATGTGGTAGTGCTACTGCATCCGCCTGGAACGCAGGTGTGAGCGCAGATACAGAATCCTTTCATTTGATAGCGGGTGGCCGACATTGTAGCGAGGACGTTGGCAGTGTAGTAGTGGGAGAGTGACGATGGAGTAGCGATGGAGTGGCGATAGAAGAAGGGATCGCCAGCACAAAGAACTCGCCTTGTATTTATAATTGCGGATGGGCTCTTAACTGAAGCGCGTGAACGTCCGAAATTACATACGATGTTCGGCTATTAACCCCTAAGCACCACATTGAATCACACTCGTTTATTGGGAGGGGGGTACTAAAGGGTGATCTGCGCACGACGTTTTGTGATGATGTACCACGATAGATGGACCCCGAATCTTGATAGCACTCCCATAATTAGTATGTTCTGAATGGGGTTCTCCGAGGTTGTACTATGAATAAATGGATCTCAAACCTTGATTCCCTGCTTCCTTACTTAGGCTAAGGCACACCAGGTGTGAAAAATGAAATCCGAATCCAGGGCTGGGTTTGTTACTTACTTACTCCAACGGTTAAACTCTGTTGAGGTAGCAGTGGTCAAATCGGTCACTTAGGTAATTGATTACCGCTGCTTGCTTACTACTCCTATGATGCCACCACCATATAAACGAGGTTCAACGAGCGACCGAGTATGTGTTACACCCCACGCCAACGTCACAGCACCAGTAGTAGTGAGATAGCAACGGTAACTCGTAATCAGGTAAGTGAGTAAGCACATACCGACTGGCCACACCATCCTTACGGATAGCACTGTCCACGTATCACAGAAATGGAAGCTCAGAACACCAACACCGACGCCAACACCAACACCAACACCAACACGACCATCGACCGCAAATATGACCAGCTCACCGTTGGAACTCCCTTCCCATTCAATCCAGTATCTCACGACGAGGTAATGGCGATGGCAAGGGCCTGTTACGCGCTCAGCAAGAGCAACAAGGATGGAACAAGTACTGTGCAAATCGAGTGGAGGAAAAACCCAGACGAGCCTGAGATGTCCGTCTTCGCACCAATTCCGCCATACTATGAAGATCTTGTTAAACGGTTCATATATCGCGGTCGTATCCTCGAGACCCTCCTGAAGAGTAAGGATCAAGCAGCCGCGCCACTGACAGACGATATCAAAGAAGCCATGAGGGCGAACCTGATGCACCACTTCAATGTTTTGGATTTCTGTCGTTATCCGTTTCGTGTGGCCGAAAGGGTCGGTGGAGATGCAAGGGTTCGTTTGTTCGATATATACATGGCGGAGGATTACTATGTGGGACGTCACGATCCAGCTGCAGTAGGACTCTGGCAGATGGAAAATCCAACCATCAACCTTCGTACGATCGACGTCCTTAACCTCGGTGAGTAGCATCAGACAATCAGTCAGGACATGCCTTCCAAAACGAACTTGATATCGATTATAGATTGGAAAGGAAGATATCGAACCCTGCGTGGATTGGATTGGGAGGGCGAGCGGAGTCGCTGGAGGGTATCTAGCGCCTCTATCACAAATCTCGTTCGCAGCGCCTGCGATATTTTCCAGGATTGGTTTGACCTCCCATACGCATTTGATGAGGTGGTCGAGCCCGGGGAGCAGCCCATACGATATTATGCGGGAGGTACGATACAAGAACTGGAACGCGTCCATAGAAACTGATTAGTATTGAAATAGATGGCGGACGCAAGTATCAGGCTTCTCAGAGGTACCAACTTCAAGTTAGGCGAGCCGTTTGAGATGATGATCTATGACCTCGAACATGTGTTCGAGTACTCGAACACATGTTCGAGGTAGTCTATCTGGCCAAGACGGTGATCTATCAGTGTTGTATATAACTCTAGATGATATATCGACTTGTAGGCACTGTCAAATAGCATTAGAAAGGTCGGGAATACTACCTCGAACATGTGTTCGAGTACTCGAACACATGTTCGAGGTAGTCTAACTGGCCAGGACGGTGGTCTATCGGTGTTGTATATAACTCTGCATGATATATCGACTTGTAGCCACTGTCAAATAGCATTAGAAAGGTCGGGAATACTACCTCGAACACATGTTTGAGGTAGTCTATCTGGCCAGGACGGTGGTCTATCGGTGTTGTATATAACTCTAGATGATATATCGACTTGTAGCCACTGTCAAATAGCATTAGAAAGGTCGAGAATACTAACTTGAACATGTGTTCGAGTACTCGAACACATGTTCGAGGTAGTCTAACTGGCCAAGACGGTGATCTATCAGTGTTGTATATAACTCTAGATGATATATCGACTTGTAGGCACTGTCAAATAGCATTAGAAAGGTCAGGAATACTAACTCGAACATGTGTTCGAGTACTCGAACACATGTTCGAGGTAGTCTAACTGGCCAGGACGGTGATCTATCAGTGTTGTATATAACTCTAGATGATATATTGACTTGTAGCCACTGTCAAATAGCATTAGAAAGGTCGGGAATACTACCTCGAACATGTGTTCGAGTACTCGAACACATGTTCGAGGTAGTCTAACTGGCCAGGACGGTGATCTATCAGTGTTGTATATAACTCTAGATGATATATTGACTTGTAGCCACTGTCAAATAGCATTAGAAAGGTCGGGAATACTAACTTGAACATGTGTTCGAGTACTCGAACACATGTTCGAGGTAGTCTATCTGGCCAGGACGGTGGTCTATCGGTGTTGTATATAACTCTGTATGATATATCGACTTGTAGGCACTGTCAAATAGCATTAGAAAGGTCTGGAATACTAACTTGAACATGTGTTCGAGTACTCGAACACATGTTTGAGTTAGTCTAACTGACCAAGACAGTGATCTATCAGTGTTGTATATAACTCTAGATGATATATCGACTTGTAGGCACTGTCAAATAGCATTAGAAAGGTCGGGAATACTACCTCGAACATGTGTTCGAGTACTCGAACACATGTTCGAGGTAGTCTAACTGGCCAGGACGGTGGTCTATCG
>JBBPJZ010000580.1:0-17062 GCA_038089015.1 Chalciporus aff. trinitensis | reverse complement strand
AGCTCGGCATCTATTACGATGGAACGATCCCGCCTTATGCAAGCAAAGACGCTTGCTATGCGACGACAAGACTATGCCGAAGTCGCTGTTATTGAAGAAAAGCTGAAGGAGTTCCCCGTCGTCCAAGCTGCCCGCGAGGAAGAAGAGTCGCTTGCGGACAAGTTGGCCAAGGTTAACGAGCGGAATCGCAAAGCAAACCTCGAATCTGTGCGAAAAGCTGAACTCCTCGAGGCTGAACGAAAACGGAGAGAGCGGAAACTCGCTAGCGCTGGGTCTGGCGTTGCCACGCCGGTGGATCCGAGTGCAAGACTGAAGACCATACCGAGGATGTTCAATGATACGTCCAGATCAGTAACACCGAACGTGAATGGAACCCCCGTCATCGCGCCCCAGCCGACAGCCTCATCACGGCCTATATCCCCGATGCCATCATCTGTACTCTCGAGCCTGCAAGCTGCGCCACAGAAAGAAAAAAGTTTAGAAGCCTCTGTCATAGAAAGCATAGAGGTCGACCTTGGGGATTTCTGAGTTGGGATTTGTATTAGTTATGTATCACCCATCTTTCATAGTCGGTTGTCTTGGTATCGGATATCCTAGCTCACACTACCGTGACTCAACACTTTGTCGCTGATAACGAGTGCTTTCTCTGGAGTCGTCGCCCCATGTCTTGCATACTTGGCGGGGAGATCACTCGGTCAGTACCACCATCAAGTCCCTGAATATAACAAATATTGAAATATTTTACTGTATTGCTGTGGAAGTGAGCCCTGCAGTGTCGTGCCGTCCTTTGAGCCTGAGTCTCGGTGATTCTGTGTACCAGTCTCGCGCTTCAAGGGATGGGTTCCCTTCAACCCTTCCGCACGTCTACGTCTGTATTATTTAATGATTATTTAGTCTTGCCCAGGTACTCATCACCCTCCGCTTGTACAGTTGCCCCATGGGTTGTCAGCGTTAAGTACTTGGGGTAACTGAATCAATGAAAGAGGGCTAGTGATGGCGATCAACAGTAACTTTCGGACCTCTTCCACGATCATCCGAAGAAATACCTTGGATCCCATTTCCCATCAGAAAAAATTATCAGCGGCATCATAATGGAGGTGGAGAACTGGTGATCGGTTCCCGCTCATTAATTCAGCCGCTCCTAATCCCAGCGCCCGGGAATACGCAGTTCTCTCGTGGTCAGCTATGTCATCGTGGAGCCATGTTAACACCGTGCGCCGTCCAAGAAGATGAGTCGGAGCGGTGAGCGGCGACCACCATCAGTACTTGTGTCATCGTCGGCCCAATTCTCTTTCCGAATCATTTCGACAGCTGCGCAATCAGCCACTATCTGCATGGGCATCTAACATCACTGCGATTGCGTATTTTTGGTATAATTCTCGTACTTGAAAGGACGGGGAGATTTTTCATGAATGTTCGGGCAACTTAGTGGGCGCGCCAGTAGAAGGGGGGAAATGAAAGACTAGATTCAAGGAGTAGGGGGAGTTTGCTGAAGCTACTGTAAACTCAGAGTAAAAAGGAGGGTGGGAGTGGTATACGACAACATAGTCCTGATGTGTATGTTACTAGCAAATTCTCCAAGAAATTCGAGTACAGTATAGAGGTGATATCACCTTTATGTGCACATCGTAGCATTTTTGGGACAAGGTCCGCTTCCTGGTCTGTCGCCGTTGATGTATGGATCTTGGCTGAAGTTGTAAACGGAACAACCTCGCGCGATTGTCTGGTTGCACGAGAAGCACCATCCCTTGGTGGTGTTCACTGCGCTCCACTGTAAGGTCGGTTCAGTCGTCATCGAGCAGCACATAGCTGTGTAAGGACCTACAGCCAATGAGGAGATAAAGGAGTCCAACGGCATCGTCGTCGTGTTTCCGGTGAACTTTACATCTCTGAAGCCACTGTCGCTAGTGCCGTTCTTGAACTTCATGCTTACACTGTACTGTCCGGCGGCTTCGGACAACTCCAATGCCAAGACAGAATTATATTCCGCTTCAAATAGGATCAACTGGGTGACCGAGAGGTATAAAACATTGACTCACGGAAACCGGCGAGTGAGCGATCGTAGAGAGTGGAATTAGTGGAGTTAAAAAGGCTGGTGAATGGTTTATAGTCAAGTTCTTTCACTGCTAGTTTCAGCTTGCTGCCAGGCTGTGTCATGTTCGTCAGTGCGCCAAAGATTTCGGGCCAAAGCGTTCGGATGGCGACTGCAAGTATCCAGGTAACGTTGAATCGGGGGACATGTGAAAGATAAAGAAATTACGAACTGAACCCAATACCGTTCATTGGCTGAGTGCCATCAGTAAATACAAATGCTTCGTGGTCGTTCGCAAAGTGACGGGCTTGTTGCAGCAGTGTCAGCGGGAAATTTTCGTAGAATGTTTTGTTGTGAGTATATTGGACATTGACATAGTCGTAGATCTTAAATGGTGTTGGTCCTCCTTAGGTATCAAGATACGGGACGGGATACTTACATTCCACTGTAGGGAACAACAATCAATCCAGGGAGCTGGTCACGGAGATTAGAAGGAACCTACCATATTGTTGAAGCTACTGTTCATCCCATTGAGATATGGCTGCACTGCTTCCAAGAAAGGTGCGGCCAACTGAGCTGAATGGGTCCATTGTACAGTCTGATTGACGCGCCCCATGTGCATTTGGAAATACTGTGCACTACTGATCAGCGTCCGTTGGCAGTGTCACTACATCAGCTTACGTCGCAGTCCTCCCAACTGGTGAACAACGGACTTGTCCCATACTCCACGGACTCCACTGAAAAACGATATCGTTGAAGCGGAGGATCCCCGACTGTGACTGTCATATGTACTTGCCTGGAATATATTGGTAGCCATCGAGCGGCGAGACGACGACTGTGCCATTTGCCAGTGTGTACGGTGTATTCGAAGGGGGATACAACCCTTGGAGGAATGCATACGCAGAGTCGAGAACAGCATTTCCACCACCAGCATCGGAACGGACTTCTATTTGATCGATGTCCACGACATCTGAGTTGATACCCTGGATGTAGCTGGCCGACTCAGCGTCCACGTAAGTGGAGCGGATGAATGACCCAAGTTCATATTGTTGTACCTGTATAAAGAACCATCAACGCGCTGACCACCCCCAAGATATTGTCAACATACCGCGCCGAGGGGTGTCAAGTAACCCTGGATGGCTTTGTATGTATACGGGTCCTGGTAGTACTCTGTACGATCACCGTGGCGGACCAAGAGAACGGCCCCAACGAGAGTACTGATGTTGTTGGTGTTCACCATAGTAAGGAAAAGACGAGATCAACCGAGGGGGACGATGATGGGACGACATTGTACACACCCTTTTATACGTCCCCCGAGCGTGTGCTGTTTTTTATCGGAGGGGTTCTCCCGCAAAATGAGCTGACCGAAAATGTTACGGTGTGGTACTGCTGGTCGATTAATCCTTATGGGGCACTAAAACAAAATTTGCACTCACTCCGAATCTCGCTTCAGGAGCGATATCGTCCATCGTCGGGTTTGGACTGTGGCTGGTTCCCGGAAGGCGTAGTCAAGCCAAAGCTCCGCTTACCGAGACAAAAGTTCGCCAACCCCGGTAAAAGATCTGTCCTCGCCCCGATGAGAGTTCTCTGAGTCAAATCGCTTTCGAAAGAGTTGTCAAGCGATAATGTTACTCAGCCACTTTGCAAATCTCGGAGCAACTTACAGTTATGAGCACTTAAAGTCCTCCTTGCCGTAGAAGTTGTCACTGGACCGACATACGTCTTTTCTACATTTGGTCGAGCAACATTTTCATGTAACGTTGCTAAGCGCGATGTGAGAGCTCGGTTGATCGTTCACAAGAAAGAGAACGCTCTTACCATAAAGAAGAGTTTTCGAGCATGATTCGCGCACCGCAAGTTATGCTAAGACGAAAAACCTACGAACCGATACATACCTGTATTGGCATAATCCGAGCCAGTGGATATCATACTAGTGCTGATTTAGGAGAGTTAATATTTCCGAACAAACGGAGGTAGTAATTGATCAACTATGTTGATGCACCTTACTGTATGTATGTAAGATAATTTCGCCTTGCGTGAGCTCCACAAAGATGCCGGGCAAGTAAGTTGGTCGGATCAAGTTCATCCAAAGACTCGTCAAGAGAGAAACTCTACTGCAACAGAGGGCAGAACTAGGATCGGTGAATTAGATTAAAAGAGACGGCGCAGCGAATCGCTCGTGGTGACCCCCTACGAAGCCTGCCAGTGTGCGATGTCAGGGATCAATCAAGTGACTCTATCTCATCATGGATCCGAGTTCGGTCGCGAGGCGAGGGCTGAGAGCACCAGGAGGGGGGGGGGATTACGCCGGTGGCGACTTTCAGCATTACGTTGAGGGTTCTAGAAATTTTCGATAACAGCTTGGGTGCCAGGTGGAGATTGACGCAAAATGTAAAATTTTCAATTTTCAAGTTTAAAAATTGTACAACTCAGCTACTAATCGACGGGGATGGAACCTGGCTAATGCTAGTAGCCTGCCCGTCTATAGCCCCCCTAGGCCTGATGGGCCAACTTAAACGAGTCGCGTCATGTCTAGTATGTTGCGATTTCAAAGGGGGCCCGCCTGAGCGCTCGTGTTCTCTCATGTTCAGGTCTGACTCAAGTTGTGTTCGAGCGGCCAAAGCAAGTACTAGGATTTAGCAAACTCGGACAGGTAAACCTTCGTCCCATAACGATGGGGGTAATGACGTAGCATTGATTAACTTCGAGAACCCTGAAAACTGCTGCCTCAGTTCGGCACTACTTAAGATCTGCAAAATAGTGCTACTAAGTACCACCCAGGACGAGTTTTGACGTGTCCTAGCGATCCAAAAGGGAACAGTCCAAGCTCACAAAAGGGCACAGTGAGGCGTTACGTTACAACGTGGACCGCTCTGCTGATACATCGTTAGTAAGTAACATGCAGCGCGAATCGAGGGTACAGAAGTACTTACAAGGTACCAAATCGGGAGAAGCTTAAGGTGATGGTTGGACACTCTACTCACGTGCACTACGCCATTGTTCATAAACGACAACTTAAGGATAGCCTGGTCCAAATCAAAACGGTGATTAATTTTATATGTCCTCCTCACGCTCGATGACTATTCGGGGCTCGAGACACGGAAATTGGAACGTATCAAAAGCTCTCCCCCCTCAAGCCGCAATGTCTGCGTGGGCTGATTGTTTGATTGTCGCGATGAATTCAGAGGATATCATAAATGCCTGCGCCAGGATCGGGCCTTCGAGAAAGTTTGGAGAGTGTGAAGTTGATAGTTAGCCTTTGTTCCACATCAGTAAATTGGTCAACGTCTAATTCATGCTAATTCGGCTTAGCGAGCTTGTGAGAGCCCGGTTAGCCTCGGTTAGCCCTCGGTTAGCCAAATTAGCACGAATAAGACAGAATAAGACATTGACTAATTTACTGATGCAATGGCAGCTTGTCTCTACCTCTTCACGACAATGCATTATCAACTTGACGACTCTTCGCAGCATGCAGTTGCAAATTCAGAAGCTCAATGAAGAGTTTGAGGTTCGATGGCGTGCGATTAAGGCACCCGCCGCAGCCAATTCCTAGCGGAACTTGCGGGGCGCTCGATCCACCAAACCGTGCCATGTTTTAGACTCTTCCAGCATTTCTTGTCCATCAGGTTCTCTGATCCACTCCCTTTGTGTACCCGAATACCCCTTACTCACACGATCACAACTACTGCGGCCAGTCTTCGAGCCCCACGTTCAGCATCACCTCCCCTCCTCTTCAGTCCATTCACAGCCAAGCCATTCGGAGCCGAATCCTTAGTCATAATCCATACCGCACCCAATCGGGAATACCCCAAACCCATTTCTCCATCTACCGCCTCCCTGAGACACCCAAGAAATTTGACCAGATGAAATGTAGTATATACTCAGAGACTCAATCGGACTCGTATCGCACGCTCTTCTTTTATTCTTTCTTCTACTCGTTCGCGCAATGTACCTCTGGATTGTTTTGATACGGTCGTGCCTCTGCTTTTTTGTAATCTGAGAAGACTGATCAGATAATCGATGGCGCGATGGTCGTCGGCCCGGTGTGATCGACTCAGAGATATCGATTACGGTACTGGATCAAGTTGAAGGTGAAGGTCGATCATCGCCGGCACCTTCGATCGTCTTCATCTCGGGAGATCGGGCCTGCAGGATAGCATTTGTATAGAGCCCTGCTTATCCAAGGAATCTAACCAGATCAGACTGAATTTATGCTCTGATGAGAAGCTTTACAGTAAACTCCAGGGACGCGTCGAGTTGCAAGTTACGATTTTTGGACCCGTTCTCGAGAAGCTCGTAAGGCATTACTCCAGGCCAACTTGACGCAGCAATTTCGCTCGATTTTGCGAGTGATGACCATGGCAAAACGGCCAGCAGGTCATGTCAGCACAGCGGAAAGATGGTGGTTCAAGGGGTAAGATGCGACCGATCGAGAATCAAAACACTGATCATTGAGGATCGCGAATCATCGGATGTATGCGCTATTCAAGTTTACGACTTGCTAGGACAGAACGATGCCAACATTGTACAAGTGTGTGTTAACATGCAGACGACTTCTTGACTCTTTCTCACTGGTCTCGACTAGAGGGTGCCCGACTTCTCGATCTTAATAGCCACCTTGGTAGTGCCAGAGTCACTTCCCTTGGCCTCGATGGCCTCGACGACTGCCATACCCTCGACGACTTCGCCTGTAGTCAGGAATATAAGAAGGGATACAACGCTAGGGAAACAGGACAGCCTACCGAAGACGACGTGTTTGCCGTCGAGCCACGAAGTGGCAACAGTGGTGATGAAGAATTGCGAGCCATTGGTGTTCCTTCCAGCGTTTGCCATGGAGAGCAAACCAGGCTTGGTGTGTTTCAGCGTGAAGTTCTCATCTACATCAAAGGAAGAAAATCGCAAACACCACACAGAATTGAGAAAAGTAAGCACCAGAACGAGCGTTATCACGAACGGGAGAATCGTACCAGCGAATTTTTCACCGTAGATTGATTTGCCGCCCCTACCGTCACCACTGGTGAAGTCACCACCCTGGAGCATGAAATTGGGGATCACGCGGTGGAACTTGGAACCTTGGTAACCGAAACCGTGTACGCCGGTAGCGAGTTCACGGAAGTTCTTGGCTGTCTTGGGGACGACATCGTCGTAGAGCCTGAAGACGATGCGGCCGGCAGGCTGGTCACCGATTTTTATGTCGAACTGTGCGGGTGGTGGTGAGTGAGGATGTTGTTGAAGACGATGAGCAAGGGTACTCTCGGGTACTCACGTATACGTTAGACATGATGGATCTGATCAGAGAGGGGTGGTCGATATGGACCCGCGCCCCAGCTGATAAAAAGGGTCCAACCGGAGCTTGCCGATCTAGATCGGAGATGGCTGCGGATATCGGATGCGATCAAACGTTCCATGTTCAGCGCTCCACAGTCAGAAAGTGAGCACAAAAAATAAAAGCGAAAAGTAAAGTCATTTCCATAGATCAAGATATCTTACCGCTATGTTACATTGAGAATACACGGCTGAGAAAACCACCCTTGGATGTTTGAGGCCCGATCTCATCAATATACTGGACTTTGATTCGACTATCCCGTGTCTCCAGTCTGAGCTCGTCCCCTTCCCAGCTCTCATCGTCCACTTGCGGTAACTCACCGACAAAGTACCGCATCGTGCGCTCTGACTTGCCGAATGCCGTGCTGTTAGCGTGCAGACCCTCCGACAATTCACGCTTGCCGTCCCTCGTCTTGAGATATATAGCCCCACGGAACGATCTCGGAAGGGCTACTGTCACACGTCCATCTCGAGAGTACGCGTCCAACAAGAACGGATCACGATTGGCAGTCGAGTCCTATCAGATAAGGCACACATCAGCAATGCGATGACGACACCTCTGAGCTGGAAACACCCACCACTCGCACAGTGACTGAACCATCTCTCGAATGTGTCCTCATCCTCGTTCGCTCTAGCTTAGCTTTCGCATCCACAACCCTCTCATGTCCGACAAGCCACACCCCCACGTCAATCGTTCCATCACGTGTCTCTAAATTCAAATTCTTCCCTTCTCCTTCTCTCTGTTCGGGGAAGAGATTCAAAGGGATGCGACGACGAGGATCGAGCACGTAGTTTCCGCGAATAGCATTGTCCCGCTCGAACACACTGAGCATGTTGGTCGGATTCACGCCGCGAAATGGATTCGTGGGCTCAGTTGACGGCGCGGCGCTGGAAGATGCTACACCCGGAGCGGCGCCATGCACAAGATCGCTGTACGCTGGTGGTAAGTCGTCCTGAGCGCTCGTATCAGCACACGTCATGGCGACGAAGGGCGATTCTTGCTCACCTCTGGGGTGGGTTTGGTGGCATAGGTAGGCAAACTGGTAACCTGCTCGACCATGGTGCGGGAGTCCTGGGTGTTCAAGTTGTAAAGTTCTTTTTCTAAGACGATCATGGTATGTGTGCGTTATATATGGTCGCTAACGAAGTGAGTTTTTTTATTGAGGGCTATACGCAGCGCGCCACAATGCTGCGCTTGACTGCGGCGTCTCCCAAAGTTCCTGTGGCTAGGGGGCATGTGAACAGGTTAGAACAGCACCCGGCCGATGGATGTTGGTTCCAGAAATGGAAGTTTGGGTCAGCAGGACAACGTTCGACATTCGAGTTCGAACGACGAGCTCGGCTGATGGATCACTTGAAACTTCTACAGTATACTATACGGTAAAATGCTCACATCGCGTTTTGTATCTGCCACAAAACCTGCCTAGTTCAACAAGCCGATCGGATTGACCGCTCCACTCGCAGGTGAGCGCATGACTGGCTTGCTAAAAGTTCTAAGACGGTTTTACAGTGAGTTGACAGTTCCAACGTCCAAGCCGAGTTGTGATGGGTATTCGCTCTCTGCATTTGTAACGGGCGAGTGAATCGCCCCGCAGAGTGACGAAGCTGAGTCCTAGTAACTTCGCCACACATCCACTGGGTAAGAGAATATCTGGGGATTGCGTTTTCCACTTGCTAGTAGCATGCATTCTGGATACGAAATGCCAACCCCTGAGATTCGATTCATCGTTGGTTCGACCCTTCAAGCATCATCCCGGACTTAATTGCTCCCGTGCTGCTAGTGGAGGCATCATTTCATCACCCGTTTTGTTGACAGGGAACATATTCGTTTCTTAACAATCGAATTCGGGTCTATCTACTTCAGTGGACCCTTTCGTTCTTGAAGAACATTCTCGTCGCACTCACCGGCACCATCGGGGCCAGCGTGAGTTTAACTATGAGGAAGTGGACTCTGCGCTTGTTATCTCGCACTCGTGTCACAAAATTTGATGCAGTAGCTTACAGCACATGTTACTCCGAACTCTGACTATTATTCGTACAAGGAGACAAACTGAATCACTTTCAACTAGTATACACTGGCTTTGCTGCATGTTCCATGGCACGAAGTCGACAGCACCCAATCACCCTTTCGCAGCCCATTCGATGCTCATTGATATTCGTCGAGGTAGAAGGAACCGGTGTCCATACCGTAAGTGAGTTTCAAGGTAGTGTTTTCCCCGAGGCTGTTAAGGTCTTGAGTCCAGATGACAGGACCTTGGACAACACCATCGATGATCTGATTCTCCTTGTATCCGGCACAGACATAAATTCTCAACACTGGCGTGAACTTTGTGGTGATGTTGTCTCCCGGACTAGAGTCCCTCGTATTAGTACTGTTTCAACCGAGACCAACAGGCAACAAACCTGACACCCTTGAAGTAGAGCACAGAAGTAGGGTACCCGGATTTTGCCATAAAACCTATTCCGAGGCATGCTGAGTACACGTCTAAGTAAGCGATTAAGGTGCAACTTACCGATTGCCAAGTCTTGGCTCTCGGTGGTGCCATTTACCACTTGCAATGAATCTCCACCCACATTTTTGGGTGCCTAATTTTGAAGTATGATTGGGATCAAACAAGGTACGCAGGATAAATGGCCTGGAAATTCACAGTGAACGCGTAACCCGAGTCTTGCTGCACGAATGTAGTTGTTTGGCCAACCTGCACAGCGTCATATTCTTTTGTATCTGCCATTCACATGACAAAGACTGGGAACTCACATCGACGGGCATGTAGCCTGAGGGTCCATCATGGACTATGTTGCTGTTGTCAATCTCGGGCTTGATGAACAGGATCCTAAAAAGGACAGAAGTTGTCTGTTGGCTGCCACCTATCGGTCACTCATGCGGATGCTCACTGGGAAGTGTATGTCACAGGTAACATGTAGGGTCCTGCAACACACGGGAGGGGTAACGATGGGCAAAACTAAATCTGTACAAAGGTTTTGCTATTACCTTGGGCCGGCATTAGGCTGGTACTTATGTACGGCTCAGCAGCTGTACGATATGCCTGGAGTAGAGTACTTACACCCAGCAGATCTGGTGTTGTTCTACTGAGATGCCATCCAAAGGTAGGAAACTCAGCATAATGCTGGCATCCCTGCCGAGGTCCTTACTGTGTAGTGCGAGGTGTGGGTAAGCAGTGAGACGGAGAAAGAAGATTGAGTGAAAGCCTCACGCGAAAATGTTCAAGTTCTTCGCCATGGTTGAAGTGGAGTGAATAAAACGCGAGCGTTGAGTCAGCCGGAAGAGGGGGATTGAGCCCTTGAAGTTGGGAGACTTGGAGTGAGCCCTTTATACCTTTTGGATCGAGGTAGGCAACGAATGGGGAGATAAAGTGACTAGACGGGGACAGTTAGATCAGAAAGGCGAATTTTCATCACCAGCCACTTCGTGATTCAAACAAGGAAGGTGTTATTCTGTCAATTGAATTGGTGGAGGTATGTAATGTCAGCTGCTCACCACATTAATATCGCCCACCCTACTAGATCTGGCATTCCTGGACTGGCATTTAGTGCACGATAAATCAGGGTACTGAGTGAGTGAATTCTCCAGTTAAGCGCCTTGATATAATATCTCGCATCTCTCAACTTGGGCTTATAATCGAATGATTTCGACTCACCTTTAAACTCTTCAGTGTGACAATCAAAGTGCTAACTTTGCGATCGGATCGCTGCTCGGGTCCAACACAGTTGATCCATTAGCACTATCAATGGTGCTGATAATGCTGTACAAAGAACCCTGGAACGTGACAGAGTGGGGACCTGTCAAGAAACTTCTCGTCTTGATTAAGCTCGCCGTCAGTAAATGTAGATACTGCGGTTGCGTTCAAGCTTCCAGGTTGAGCGTGCCTCCAAAGTTAGGCCCATTTGGCTGATTGATACCATGAATTGCATGCGGATATTGTTGTACAAAACACCCTGCAACATAAACATTGGAGCCTGTTTGTTGTAGATACGGAAATTCGCTGTCCTACGGTAACATTCAAGCCTTCTTGGGTGACGTGCCTCATTTCGTTGGTGTATCCGAAGAGAACCATTCACGGCAAGATGATTAAAGATCGATAATTTCAAGTTGATGAACATCGTCTGATGGAACCTTCCCGACGGAAACTTTTCGATGCCATCATAGTCACCCTGATAATTTGATCAGTTGACCGCCGTGGTGGTTCCGAAGGAGCGATTCCTGCTCGAAACAAGTAAGCAATGTGTGGAGCGTTCATGTGTAATGCATAAGAGCACATACGCCGAGGAACAAGATCAAACATCATGTCATGGATTGAAAGTCGAAATCTTGTTGGTCGGCGTTATCCGGGATGCCAAAATTGGATTCGTCATCGGCTTGACCTTTTATTAAGCAAACAAATCAGCCGGACGATACGACGAAGCCGTGAAGGCTCACGTTCGGAATGTCTGACAAGAGACTTTCCACGTCAAATACAATCCGATTGTCAGTTCTTCGCCTTCAAACTACATCCGTGTACACTGTACAGTGTGCCAGTGACTAGATTATAATTATTTTTATCGACCCGAATAAGGTTATCCTTTCTCGCTTTTCATCTTGGGGCTCAAGCGGAGCAGAAGTTTATATTGACAACGAACCTGTCAGACCCAGGGCACAAGGCGGGCACTTGTTGTTCGGGAGCATCAAAATGGACATCGTTATAATTACGCCAGTTGGTGCGATGTGACCAATTGACCTCATCCGATTCGACGCGAAGAGGAACCTAGACAATTAGTATTCATTGGAGATCATACTTTGGCGACCTGTACAAGCACGCAATCCAAAATCCTATCATCGGGTTCATATGACAGCTCGAGGTTGAACGAGTGACGCTTGGTGAGCCGGTTCACACCTAGATTTGGATGAACGACGAAGAGTGAGTAAACCCCCGATTCATGGACATCATGTGGGGTCAGCGCAAGCAATCTCCTGATTTGCTCACCCTCAGGGATACTTATTTCGCGTGGACAGGTCTACTCCGCCATGAGCCTGAGGCTTTCGATATGGATGTCTTCCCCGCCTCGCCATCTATTCGGGAGAAGTTCTGTCCCAAGTTCCGGTGGGCTTCTACTGGTCAGCTGCAAGACCCTAGGTCAAATTTTAAATCTTCTTCCCCGCTGTGGTCCGTGGACAAATGAGACCAACCATGACACGGTCTATCGGCACAACCTGGTCGGGGCTTAGTAGGTAGCTTGAATTGTTGAAACAATTCAACTGAGTGGGTCCAAGGCTCTACTCGTGCATCACTACCAAGAGATAAATGAGTGGATTTGGCAAGGCTTAGCAATCCCAAGACTCAGAGGCATCATCCGTTGGTTTACTTGGTCCGTTAGATACCCCGTCTTACCTTCCACACTATCAGGTCCCTGTGTGCTAGCTGCCGATCAGTGGATGGTATCCCCCTCCACAAGCCATGAATATACCTCACCTCTTTTGCCAGTGGGGAGTCAGGTAAGACTCGGCTTGAAGCTTGAAGGCTTGAATGCGAAGGTCTGAGTCCAATCATTAAGCGCTAGAGATAAGCGCTTGACTGATTCGCAAAACGTTATGGTAGAGCGGTCGACACCCACGGTTCGAAGCTACAGCGCAGGTGATATACACGAGTATTCGCACCTAGAAACAATGGCAGGAGGTATTTAGGTATATCGATGTACACGGGCTTCTGCATTCAACCCCTGTGGCAGTCACCTTGCAGCTCAGTGCTCGTTGAAGCGATGAGTTCTGGATTGTCTGATAGCAGGCGCAGGGGTAACGCCGATATGCGTGTCAACTGACCCTGGCCTCCCCAGTACCTTCCAATATAACCCACTCTACAAGGCCGAACAGAGGAGCAAAAAACGAAAACAAACCAATCTATAATGCTCTAAATGTTAAAAAAAAAGCTAAAACATGGGCTGTAAACAAGAAGACCTAAGGTATATGGTATAGTAAATGATAATGTCAACATGTAAAATCGATCAGTAATGATGCAGAAGAAAAGAAATACGACACGGCGCGTTAAATCGTCGTCAGTCGTGAGATCATATCGTCCTTCGTCTTCGTCCATACAAAGTATTGCATGCGTGACTGTTTCATCGAGATCTAGATCTCTCTCCTTTCTTCGTCACCTACATAACACCAACACGGCACACGTCCTCGGATCCCATTCTCTCGAACTGGTGGTTCGGTGATGGGAAGGGGGGTTGCATGAGAGGGTAGTTTATTTATTTGGCCTTCTTCGCTGGGACGAGGAACCACCAGATGGTGACAAGCATACGAATGCCTGTACCGATGCCGAGCGTGCCGGCGGACCCGATCTTGTCGAGTATAGCGCGCCCGATGAAACCACCCAAGAAAAGGAAGACGATGGCCATGATCTTGTGGTCACGGGAGGCGACCAGGCGACGGATGTTGAAGAGCTGAGGTTCCGTCATCAGCTCGCACCAAGTGGTTGTGAGCACAACTGTCAAAAGTCAATGGCGTATTCGTAATCGCAGTAAGTGACGAAGAGACTCACCGGTGGTTGTGAATTGCGTGTTGAGACGCTTGCCCATGATACCTTGCAGGCCCATACTGGCACTCATGAAACCGATGCAAACAAAGGAGAGCGTGTTGCTCCAGGCAGGGTCGTCGCGAACATCTGCTACGCTGCCTTGGTGGCTCTGCCAGATGGCGATGGCGGCAACCATGGTGAAGACGGTTTGGATGAATGTGCCTAGGGACATCCATAGGCGGGTCTTGCAGCCAATCTTGTCACCGATACGGCCGAGGAAGGCGCCGAAGATGAACGAGAGGATGGAACAGAGGGCTTGTTGATCAGCGAGATGGAAAGATTCGTCGTGCTGACTACTGAAGAGGCGGGCTATTGCCAGCGAGAGCTGTAGTCGCGTAAGACAGCCGAAAACAGAGTGAGACAGGTATACGTACTTGTATACAGTTGCCTGTCTGGAAGGCACACCAAACGAAGATAGCAGAAAAACAGACTGCATCACTGGAAGAAGCAAGTGCGTGAGTGAACTGTCAAGTCGGAAGAATAGAAAGACATACATGAAGCCAGTCATGAAACAGTAGGCTGACAACGGGGCCGATGCCTGCGCCCCGTCGACCTCTTCCATCAAAAAACTTCTAATGCTTCTCATCTTCAAAAATTCATTCGCTTCGAGGTCTTTGATTGTCTTGACTATCAACGAATTTGAAGGTTTCTCTTCTACGGGGACGGGGCTGACCGGAGTCGCCTTTCCGTCAGTGGCAGTGACCATTCCGAGATCAGCTGAGCTATTTGCGGAACTATTCGGGAGTGAACTTGATGGAGGTGAACTTAACGTCTTCTCCTCGGGAGCGTCGTCGACGGTGTCGTCCTCAACCACGGCGTCGAGGACAGCGCTGGCTCGCTGAGGGCCCTTTGACACGAGCGGAGCGCGTTGGGCTTTAAGTGATGGAGTGCGGCCATGGAGACGAGCAACCAGGCTGTTTGTCCACTGCATCCTTACCACGGTGACGGGGGCAAGTTCTCATCCATGTGGACGAGATGCTTAAATACGCCGCAAAAGCCGAGGATGGAGCCCGATCCACCTCTTTAACGCCGCTCCGTTTGGGTTAAATGAATCCCTGACGAGCCCTTGCGTAAGGGACCCTGTTGAGATATAGACCCGGTAACTGCGCTCAGGGAAACCATCGAATGAGGGCTTTGCAGACTGAACTTGGAACTGATTTTTCAGATACATACTCAAACGAGTCAAGTACTACGGTTACTCTGAACAGTGCAAGTCCGTGGTGATCGGGGAGCGCGTTGTGAATTCAATTCCCAGTTCTCGACAACTTTCAAGGTTGACGTACTTGCTCTTCTGACCCTGCACCCGATTACCATTTGCTGACCAGTCCGTCCCTTCCACCCTCCATGGCGCCCAACATCTGGTCCTTCAATCATCGCGTTCATGCTGCATACCTCTCAGACTCGGACTCGGACGACGACACAAAGGCCGGTCCCTCTTCCAACGATGCGTGTCTCGCACAGGAAATGAACCTCTCGGTTAGACAAGAGGCAGTCGAATATCGACCCAATCCGTGGAGCATCGCTAAGATCAACGCTGCATCTCGTCCTTCCCTTCCAATGGCTATCGTTCTAGGAGCCAGGCCCTTGGACAAGGCTCCGCCATCTCCAAAGCCCCAGCCAAAGCAAATCGTCGAGGCGTTCAGGAAACAGGCAGAGAGGGGTGTGCGTCGTCCAGGACAACCTGTCGTGTCGAAACCTGATCCAGGGGAGAAAACGTCTGCTGTCTTGGCCCAAATCAAGTGTGGACCAGCCGAGAAGCCCAGCCAGGGTGGTATCATTGCGGCGCCTCATATCCCTGGACCCAAGATTGTTTCTCGCCACTCTATCCCGCCTGTGGAACAGCCGCCAAAGCAAAAGTCAGCGCATATATCCACTCCTTGTGCTCTTCGCGTCGAATCTAGGCCTGCTGCACCACCATGCAAACCCGAGAGTGCACTTGGCAAATCGCACCATGGTCCACGTTCTCTCATTCAGAAAACCATGCTCGCTCATTATAGTTCTCTCTGTCCACGACCTATTGTCCATCGGGCAGGTAAGTACTCTTCCATTATGGCGAGTCGATAGACGCACTATCCCCTTTAGCGCAAGGTGTCCATCCGCCGTCAATTTTTGTGCCCTACTCTTCGAATATGCTTGACCAAGGGTTGGAATTGCCCACACCAGTCCCAAAGCTCGGTCTCGACGCCAACACATCCAACTACACGCCCGAACGCACGCATATAGTCACCCCTGCAGCGAACCGCAAGCGCCTCTCCTCCCCTCACACCCCTCCCAGTTCGCGGCTTGCTTCTCGGTCAGGTAAGTAATCACCCAAGGGGGTACCTCGATCGATGCACTCTCACGTTCAACACAAGCCGTACATCCACCACCGGTCTCCACGCTCGCCTTGTCCAGCACCAGATCCGTGAATACCTGCATCGATCAACCCGAGGGTCAAAGCGTGATAGACTCTCCCACCGTACCAGGCTGGCTGTCAACCGCGCTCGACCAGGCACTGCGGTCACCTCTACCTGTCCCTACAGCCGATCACAGCCCGAAATTATCTAACCACGTGCCCGATCACACACATAGACTCACCCCGGAACCGAAACGCCTGCGCCACCCCTTCCCTCCACCCATCCGACAGCCAAACAACGTGATAAGGGTCCCTCAGCCGATGCGGGGCGTCCCTTCAGCCTACACCTTTGGCGAAGACCTCGACCCAGATGCGACATGGTCGACCCTTCCATCTCGACGTACGGGGAAGAAAGCGGGGAAGATCTCGAAGGAGCGCATCGCTAAAGCGCCTCGCGGGATGAAGCAGTCCGGGCGGTTTCGTCTTCCGATTCCGGGGCTTGCGCAGAAAATGGCGAAGCAGGAAGTGCCGGAGGTCAGACCCCGGGTGATCACGTACCTTCCGCCACCGATGGCGATCAGGAAGAGGCCTCCCCGAGATGAGCTGACCGAGGCACATGCGGCGAGCACGCGCAGGGATGACAGGGCGCAGAGTCCCGGGGATGAGTCCGACGAAGACGAGGAAGAAGAGGTGGAGATGCGCATGATGGACTCGGACGTGACGCCCAAAGTAGCCGTTGCAGTTGAACCAGTGCCCGGTTTCTGTGTAAAATCAAAGGCAACAAACGATGGCGCAGTT
>JBBPJZ010000579.1:0-17081 GCA_038089015.1 Chalciporus aff. trinitensis | reverse complement strand
CGCAATTAGTCCATATGGGGATAGAGTGGAAGTGAGGTGGCGACTGTGGCAACGAACTGGAATACCACATGTCTGTGATCAGATATGATCATAAGATAAGATCCTGAAGAGATAAGATGAGATAGCAAAGCGAAGAGAAATGGCTAAGTCCGTGAAATGTAGCGCGCCTTGTGAGGGCACTGTAACACAATCGCTTAACCCATTATGACATTTCCACCCTTCCTTTTCAGAAGATACTATAGAAGAATCTAGAAGATTGACAAGATCTAAGAATAGACTTTACCAGAAGAACCCAAGATGCACCCCAAGAAAAGGATTGCATTTACATTAAAAACCCACAGAACGCAAAATCTAAGAATAGATCTCATCAAATAGATCTCATCAGAAAGAACTCACATGACAACACCCAAGAAAGGGTTATTCTTACATTAGAACATCAATCTGAAGAACACAAATCAATAACAAATCGAAGAATAGACCATATCAGAAGACTCAAGATCTAAGATACAGATCACATCTCAGAAGATTACCAATACATTAAACATTCTCACACTTCCTTTCTAGGCAGTCCCATACGCTGCACTATACGTTCAGACGTATTCAGGGATCCCCCTGCCAATCCGATTACAACAATCATTACCAAAAGAAGAAAGAAGTACAAATATGAACAACACCTTTACATTAGAACGATCACAACAGAAGAAAACCACAAAAGATCATAAAATGGTACAGAAGAAACAGCAGGAATAGACGAAGGAATAGACGAAGGAATAGACAATGAAAGAATTCAACAGGACAACAAATGGGTTAATTGCAAGAAAGGCAAATTCAAAAAAAAAAAAACCAAAATCAAAAGAAAATCATGACCAAATCAAGTAACTACCAAAAGAAGAATAACAAATGACGACAGAAGACAAGAATAGAATAGGCAAATATGGAAATAATCAGAAGGTATAGAAGAAGAAAGAAATTAAGGGACGAAGAACACGGTTAGACGGTAAAATTTTTTTTTGACGAAGAAAACACGGCATTCCCTTGAAGTCGCTGAGGACATCGACTCTAGACAGGGGAAAGTATACGAAGTAAGGGCAAAGCGAAAGAGATGAGCGCAGCGAAGAACGAAGCGCGCAGAGCAAATTTTCATTTTTATCTTTTCTTTTTACTGACTTTTCTTTTCACTTCCTTTCTTTTCACAAGAAGTCACAGACGATTCCAAGGCACATACGTCACAGTGCTTAGTCATCACATGACCGAAGTCTCGCCAACGTCATAGAAGTCACACACGGACATAATCAGACAAAGGTCTCGGTCACACGGTTCACATGCATCATCAGAAGTCACACGCTACCCATCAATCACAAGGGTCAGCTTAATCAAAAGAAGTCACATTAATCTTATCACAGCGCTAAACCAATAAAAACACAAAACATTCATAAAAGGCCGTACAACTATGTCATATCATAAACAGAAGAAACGCACACCAGACGCTCAAGATGGCTTATCCTTAAAGTCATCGGGACGATGACCATAGACAGGGGAAAGTGTTACGATCGCGTATTGCGACCCCATCTAATCGGACCCTATCCTATCTTATCAACGTCCATGCACACTTTATCAAAGACTTCTATCTTATCACATCACATGACTCTTGAAGGTAACATCACGTGACCTTATCATATCTTATCTGACGAACACACATATCACGACACGCGTATATCTAATCTATGCCAGAGACGACTGGTATTAGCCGGAACCTTCTAGACGTACAGCCACACATAACCCCTATGACATCATACGGAATCCTACGGAACTCTCTACAACTTTCTATGTTATTCCACGACCTCACCTAAACCTCATGTAGTACATTCTATGGTATTCTATCCAATAGCGATATAGACACATAGTATAGATTATAGTAGAACATTCTAGAAGATAGTAAACATGTACAGACGTAGACAACTATATAAGACGGGCACTGGGCTAGGGGAAACCTTAGTCTAGTTCTCTTGTTGTTTCCCTTCAAAGTTACCTGCAAGTAAGGTCTTCAAAGGTTGTTGCACTGAAGCTTGCCTCAAGAACTAGCTACTCTTGAGCTAACGGCGAAGGTCATTACACATATCGACCCCACCACAGATCCTAGGAATCTTGAAGATCTTACCCCACTATGGTACCTGACAGATCTAGTGCCCTCCGACGAATCACCCGACTTCTTAGTTGGACTCTTTCGGGAATTCTCCATGCTCGCACTCAAGCGGTTATTTCTTGACTCCGGGTCGATTGATTGGTCCCAATTCATCCAACAGCTCGCACTCCCAGTTTCACTTCCGACTACGCCTCTCGATACCAAAGGACACTATCGCATAGCCAGCCGTCTTGAACATCTTACTATTAGGGCTCTCATGTGGGGTGACATCGTAACATTAGAGACGTTGTATGATGGGCTTCAAAAATGTCAAATCGTTACAAATCTCCCTCACTCAGCCGTAGTCTACAACACCCGATTACCTTGATCTCCTCCTGCTTCTTCGTCCTTACACACCTCCCCGACAGCGCTACATCCTGGTGAGATTGCCACGACTGGAAACTTTTATCATCTGCAAACACCTAGGCATGATTGCCCTTATCCATGACATTGCCCAGAGGAGACAGTATATAGGGTTCCTGAAATATTTACCTTTTTCTGAGGACTATGTACGCGGTACATTGGGTTGGTTGAGTGGTAAGTGTGATCCTTCCAATCCTATGGTCCGGGAATATTGAATCTAGCGCCTGCAGTTGAGCCCCGAGGTCGGTTCCGGTGAGCCATGTAAGGACTGGAACTCGTACGGACAAGGTGAATATCCTCAACACATGCTCGATGTGTTCTTGTTGGGAAGGCACTTACACGTTGTTTAAAGAGGTAGTGATGGCACAAGATATGTCTTACCACAGTCTACACTCCCAATTCAATGTTGTAATGAACAGCGTCGAGAACACGTAAGAGGCAACCTGATACAACTGAATATGTACAAACGTCTCTTGTTGGGGTTGAACTCACGAATTGTCGGTACCGGGGCATGAACACGGCAATCCTGCACTCCTGGAACTACTGAGCTATGGTAAGACGAGCAACAGCGCAATTATCGTGTTCTGCTGCTGATTCCGCCTCAGCGTCCCAGGGTACAGTCGAGTCGGCGGGACGTCCAGTCTCTCTATGCTCTGTCTCAGGCTCTGCCATGGGTGAAATACCCTTGCACCAGTTTTGAGCTCAGTCCGTAAGCAACCTCAAACGATCCAAGACTGTCTCCATGGTGCGAAGACTGGAAAAGAAGGGTGCGCAACCTCGTCGGTTGGGTACTCTGTATTTCACTGCTGCTGCAACCCCTGAAGGAGCGGGGAAACCACGCTCCTCAATGACGAAAGAAGATATGATGAAACACGTCTCCCTTTTGGTTTCAATCATCCACACCCTCGCAGTACCACTGTGAATGGACATGTCAGAATGAACGTATTTACCACTTTCTTGTTCTTCTCGATCGAAACGCCATTGGGTGACAGAACGTAGCCAGCTAGGAGAGGGACGTAGATGGCATGCTAATCAAGGAGCAGCTCATGATGCACGGCGATGCAGGTGAATATTATACTCTTGGTCTCAGTGAGGTCATCTAATTTCTAATTTCTAAAGCCTAGTAGTGGACAACTTCCCACGCCGACACGAGCAGTCTCAATTTTTTTTGGCTCCAACTTAATACGGGATAAGCGAGCGCAATATTCAGCACATTGTGAGACCAAGGGAGGTGAGTATATTATCATCCGTATTCATCGATCGGATTGATAACCTCATAAAACTATATTTCAGATGACCCCAAGTCCGAGTCCGAGAGCCAAAACGGCAGTCTGTACTTACCTCCCTAGCAGCCCTGGTAGCACAGCCGTTTCGCCAGGCGGTCATCCTAGCGCATGCTTTATCAATCGTCTTCCTGTTGAGACTCTTTCACGCGTATTCGAATTCGGTGCCAGAGCGAATGGTCACGACGACGTCGACGAGGATGTCCCACAGTACTGGGATGGTTTTCGAACCATTCCCCTCGAACCAGGAAGCAACCGGCCTCAAGCCAGCATTCACAATAGTTCCCAGCTCTCATTTCAACTTACAGTCTCCCTGGTTTGTCGCCACTGGCACGACGTGGCCATCTCAACTCCATCGTTGTGGACGACTTTCGATCTCACCTTTCCCGGTGTCCATGATATGCTTGAACACGTTGAAACACTGTCGACGCGGAGCAAAACCCTTTTCCTAGACATTGGTATCTATCAATATGATGAAAACAAAGTCTATCCCCAATCTGTGGCCCTTTTCCAAACCCTTTTCCAAACATTAGCGCCCCGTCTTGGAAAGATACGCCTCCGTGGATCTCTCATTAATTGGTCCGGCTGGGTTTCATCTTTGTCAAATCTCACAGTTCTCGAAATTCGTACTGGTGACGAATGCGCTTGGCTATCTCGGAAACAATTCATCGCTCTGATGTGCTGTGTTCCAGCTTTGGTCAGACTCAGCCTGCGCCTTGCAGGAGACGATGACTCGGATGATGTACCGACGACCATTGGTACTCCGGATGGTTTTGCCAGTCCCATTCCGCTTTTAAACCTCACCATGCTCTTACTCCAATACGAATCTCCCCCGTGGCTTGAAGGGTTACTTCGAGATCTCTACATGCCCTCCCTTAAGAACATGTGTCTTCAGGTGCTTGATGAAGACTACTCCCCATTCCTCCGACACCTCGCTGGTCCAGCCACCCTTCCCACTCCGCCTCTATCCACCAGTGAACCTCATAGCTTGGCGAACCAACTCGAGGAGCTTCGTATCGAGTCTATTTCCTGGGACGATGACTTTCCTGTCCCACTGGATATACTGTACGACCAACTCAATAACCTGAAAGTCCTCCAAATCTCTCTCAGCTACTGGTTTTCGGCCCGGGATCCGCAACCCACTTTCCTCGAATACCTCCCCCCCCTTCTCCCCGAAACATCCCCCCAAGGCGATGTTAGGGTTAGAGTGCCTCGACTGGAGACCCTCATCATCCGTCACCCCCCGAAGGATCTCAGCCCTATCTTCGAGGTTGCCAGGAAAAGAAAGGCCGCTGGCTTCCCACTCAAATCTCTATATATCCAAACTGATCGCGAGGTGAAATGTATCAGATCGCACGTGGAGAAATTTGCTTTCTTCTGAGGATAGTAGCCGTTATATTCTTCTGCGCTTGCACAGACACGTCGATTGCAGTCTTTCGCGATGTAGACCAAAAATTGCGAATCTATTGGATTGTACAGCCCTGATGCTCTGGTGCCATGGCCCCAAACCTACAGTAATACAGTCGAGTCTGTCATAACACATACTGCCGGAAGAGCTCTGGCGTCCAAACCGTCAACTCAAGGGGTATGGTTTGCAGAGAACAAATATCGCCGGGTGATCGTTCTACAATATTGCCCACTATATCAAAGTAAAATTTTCAGCTATTCAGATGTTGGGGCTTTTCCGCGGTATGCGTTATGACAGAGTCGACTGTAGTTTGGCATCTAATGGAGTTTTGAGTCATTCATTGTCAGTTCCCGAGGTTCTTGGGCGGCTGGCGTCTGCCATGTGGCTCATTAAGATTACTTCGGGTTATAGCTGTGCGTCTGACCGTTACTGGGTCGATAAACGTTTGTAGGTCCGAGTGATCATGCCATTAACACACAAACGACCACAAGTCATCTTGATGTTATTCCGGTCTCTCTCTTGAAAAACATCTTACACTATTTTTTCGTTGTCGTCTACAAGGATCCAAGCACAGATTTAGGAATCATCATGCCAATCTGCACAGAAGTCAGCCTACAAAGTCGATCAAACGGAGCAACGTACGACATAATTTGGCATATCCACCTATTCAAGTCACCAATTATCAATCAACGGCCCTGAGAGCGAAGAACGAAACACTCCACGTACCACCTCGTGCATCCTCAAGTCTCCAGCGACACTGCAAAGCATGTACGCCTCCACGCGATCCAACCCGTGTTCGGTTGTCAGATAGGTGATCATGTGGCGAGTGGCCGAACGTGTCGCTTCCCGAATGTCTATGCACTCCAAGAGATCAATCTCGGCCCGGGGACGCGGTTCACAGGTAAGCGACGAGTGGTACTCACCGGGGTCAACGCCGGTGGTGCAGTAGTACTCCTCTTTGTGCTCAGTCGCAGGTTGCACCTGTGCTGTGGGAGGAGTGGTGAAGTGAGGCGTCTTGACGTACGACTTGTCTTTGATTACCGTCAGGCGGACAGAAATGTCCATAGGCGTCTCAATGGCCGAGCCGCCAACCTCTATTTCAAACCGTGTCACATCTACCTTCACTCCACAACTTCTCAATTAACTCACCTCCGTCTCCCTGTGCTGCATGCCCGTCCTGTACAGTATAGTCACAGCCATCATGAAATCGAAAGAACCCCGTTGCACGTAATCACTCACGCCGATCGAAAACAACCCACCCTCGACCTCGATCGGCAAATACAACGTTGACCCAGCTGTCAAATGCTTCGTATCCAAATTCCCACCTGTCGCATACGGCGGAATCGTCGAAAACGCTCCAGGCAACCCCCTTGCTAACCCCATCTCCCCCGCAAACGGCCTCAACGGTACCTTGATCTTCTTCTCCTTATTCAAATACGCCCATCGCTGACCGTTAGCGTCGGCAGGTTCGGTGAGATCCCAAATCTTGAGTGCGGCATCGGGGAATTCGTCAGCGAGGAGACCGAAACCAGGGACAAGCGCGGTCCAGCCCCAAGATGCGACACGGACGTCGAGGACGTCGATTTTGAGGGTGTCACCGGGTTGAGCACCTTCGATGTAGACGGGTCCATTGACTTGGTTCAAGAGTTCGAACTTCAAGTTGATCACATCGGCGTAGGTGGAGGAGGCATTGATTTGACCATTGGAGGCGTCAGTGCAGGAGAAGTTAATGGTGGAACCGGATTCCACCCTCAAGATTGGTGGGATGCTGGAGGATAAGGAGATAAGATGGCTTTTTTACGAAAGGGGATGTAGACAAGAACGTACCTGTTGTCATATGTCAGATGGTTCTGTTCGCGCCTCACTGCGTGGATCGACATTCTGCAAGAATATGTGCGTCAGAAACTTCAGACTATGTCGACGGTGTAGGGATGGAATGACAACGATGAGATGGGGCAGTGACACTATATATACCATGAAATCGGTCAACATCATTGTACAGATAAAGCGGCAGCGATAACACCCAAGAGGCAGGAGGAACATGCGGGGCAGCGATGAAATATATTTGGTTGACTATGATGAGAGCTGCCAATGACGGTCGCCGCACGAGTTTCAGCAGAATCAACTTATTCCTGGTTTGCCATCACCGGTACCATGTGGCCATCTCAACGCCATCCCTTCAAGTTTGGACAGCCATTCGTCTCTTCTTTCACGACGTTCCAGCAGGATGCGTTTAAACATGCGCAGAAATAGCTGGCACGGAGCAGGGCTTTAGTATCTCGTCTCAGAACTGCACCAGAGTGGAGATGGTACTGAAATGAACGTACTGGCACTTTCTTGTTCGTCTCGATACAGAAGTCGTTCAATGACAGAACCTAGCTAGCTAGGAGAGGAACATAGTTGTCACGCTAATGAAGGAGTAGCTCATGATGCGCGTGAGACATGATAGCTGTCTAGATTTATACTTCGAGTCACTATCATGTTCAAGGCGTCGACTAAGTTCGATGCATAGCTTCACACGCAGAAGAGAGCAGCTCCAATTTTAAGTTGCTCCGACTACAAGAGAATTCAAGTGAGACCAAGGGAGGTGAGTATATTATCATCCGTATTCATTCATCGATCGGATTGATAACCTCATAAAACTATATTTCAGATGTCCTCAAGTCCGAGTCCGAGAGCCAAAACGGCAGTCCGTACTTGCCTCCCTAGCAGCCCTGGCACACCCGTTTCGCCAGGCGGTCATCCTAGCGCATGCTTTATCGATCGTCTTCCTGTTGAGATTCTTTCACGCGTATTCGAATTCGGTGGGAGGGCAGATGGCCACGACGGCCTCTATGAGGGTGTGCCACAATACTGGGATAGTTTTCAAACCCTTCCTCTCGAACCAGGAAACAACCAGCCTCAAGCCAGCAACCACGATAGTTCCCAGCTCTCCTTCCGACTTACAGTTTCCCTTGTTTGTCGTCACTGGCACGACGTGGCCATCTCAACTGCATCGCTATGGACGACTTTCGATCTCACCTTTCCTGGTGTCCATGATATGCTTGAACACGTTGAAACGCTGTCGACACGGAGCAAAGCCCTCTTGCTAAACATTGGCATCCACGGATGCGATGATCCTGAATCCGTCGCCCTTACCCAACCCCTTTTCCAAACATTAGCGCCCCGTCTTGGAACCATGTGCCTCTCTGGATCTTTCGTTAATTGGTCTAACTGGGTTTCATCTTCTTCAAATATCACAGTTCTCAATGTTCGTACTCGTGACGAATGGGCTTGGGTGTCTCGGCAACAATTTCTCTCCCTGTTACGCTCTGTTCCGGCTTTGGTGAGACTCAGCCTGCACTATACAGGAGACGATGGGGACGATGTCCCGGTGACCAGCGGTACTCCGGATAATTTTGCCGGTCCCATTCCGCTTTTAAACCTAATCATGCTCTCACTCCAATATGAATCCCCCCAATGGGTAAAAGGGTTGCTTCAAGGTCTCTACATGCCCGCCCTCAAGAGCATGCGGCTTGATCTGCCTGATGCGGACTACTCCCCATTCATCCAACACCTCGCTTGTCCAGCCGTCCTTCCCACTTCGCCTTCACCCACAAGCGGACCCCATAGCTTGGCGAATCAACTCGAGGAGCTTCGTATCGAGTCTCTTGATTGGGACGAAGACGGCCTACTGGAAATACTGTATGACCAACTCAATAACCTGAAAGTACTCCAAATCTGCCTCGACGGCTCCTCCGAGTTCCTCCCACCCCTTCTCCCTCAAACACCCCCCGGAGGTGATGTCACGGTTAGAGTGCCAAGACTGGAGACTCTCATTATCCGTCACCCCTTCCGAGGAAATCTCAGTCCTATCTTCGAGGCTACCAGGAAAAGAAAGGCCGCTGGCTTCCCACTTAAATCTCTATATATCCAAACTCATCACAGCGTGGAAGCGATCGAATCGCACGTGGAGAAGTTTTCTTTCTTCTGAGATAGTAACCGTTACTACATTCTTGTTCTTCCCTGCTTGCACAGACACGTCGATTGCAGTCGTTCGCAATGTAGACCAAGGATTGCGAATCTATTGGAATTTACAGTACTGACAACGTAGCGTCACGGTCCAAAGCCGAATGTTAAAGGTCTGAGGACGAGAGCGTGTTGGCTTGTGCGATGTGCTCGCTTATATAATCCACTTTCGGCTCTCACCCGGACCGGTACTACCAGCGGCAAGCCGGCTTGATCATTCTTAGATCGTGGCTCGCACACTGATGGGCCCTGTGAAGGGTTGAACCCGAACCTGAACTAGAATCCGAGTGCTAGCGCGCTCACTCCTTATGCACTTCTGAATCTTCAGAGCACAGTGGTCCGTGACAAGTGTAAGCAAGTGTAAATTGGTGAGTTCTTTAGCTGCCATTTCTTGCTCCGCTGGCACTCAGTTGACATACGGATAGCATCGCAACCTAAATGTCGACTTCAGAAATCCAAGGAGGCCTCCCTACCCCTGATCCCGACTGCGCAGTTTCACCTTCGAATCGCGCTTCTATTCACACCCTCCCATGCGAACTTCTATGTCATATTTTCAAGCTGTCCCACATCAGGCCTGAGCCTCGGCTTGAAGACGCTTCTGACGAACAAAACGCACTGCACTTCTGGGATGGCCATTCATCCCATCCCCTCGAACCAATCATAGAACGCGAAGCAGTGAAAAAGCTTCCCAACCCTCTGAGCGACGCTAGTGGGGCCAAACAAGCTTTCCCACATGTCTATACTCGTCCATCTCTTTCATCTGGAACCAAAATCGCCAGCGTTTGCAGCTACTGGCGGAATATTGTCATTCCTATCCCATCTCTTTGGACAACCATCATTGTTTCTCCCAATACGGCTTCATTTGGCTATGTCCAAACACAGTTGGCACGGTCCGGAGACCTCCCTATAGACATCCATGTCGTTGCTGGACGCCTTCATGACCAGTTCGAATCCGATCTCAGAGACATGTACGCGCTTCTCATTCCACATGGGCATCGATGGCGATCCATCGAAGTGGATGTTTCGGCAAGTACCGACCTGCTCGACAACACGGCTCCCAGCAACCTGTGGCGGACGTCAGCCTTTGTCAACGCGGTCGGCCGTTCCGTGGTCTCTGCCGCGCCTAAACTCATATCTATCCGAATGAACGATTTCTATAGGCCTAAAAACCCGAGCACCGACACGGGATGGCATCCCACTATCTGGGCCCCATACCTATACCTTGGTCTTGTACATTCTCTCAAAAGCCTGGTGCTGTGTCGAAGCTGGCTTAGTTGGAACCGCACAAACTTGGCCAATCTCACCTCTCTCGAGCTTAGGAACCATGGATCCTATTCGCGCCAAACCTGGCCCGATCTCGCGTCCTTGCTGCGCGCTGCTCCCTCACTCAAGAAGCTCTCCTTTTTTCGTTCAGCACCGTCTGGAAACCCTGAGCATTGGGTCATGCCAGGGAATACCGACAATGAACCCCTCCAGCTTCCTTGTCTCACGGACCTTACCCTCAGCTACGTGATGCCTCGCGCTATCGTTGGCCTACTGCGCAACATTGACATGCCTCGTCTCAAGACCATGACTCTCCAACCGAAAGTTCGCTCTGCCGCGGAATTCTTGAGGGCGTTTGGAGGGATACCTGCTGTGAGCTCAGAAAACGAATACGAAGGACCGTACAAGTTGCTCAGTAGACTCGAACATTTCGCATTCACTCCTCAAATCAATCCCGACAACACCGACTCCTTCGAGGCCCTCTTTAACACGCTCCGTCATCTCAAGTCCCTGCAGCTGAACCTCCCAATTCAGCCGTTCAAGACTCGGGAAGCCTTGAAGTGCCTTTTACCTGACGCAAACGGTGCTATCCGAATGCCTCTGCTCGAAACCCTCATCCTTGGGTCAGATTCGGATAAGATCACTATCCTCCTTCTGGATGTGGTCAAGCGAAGAAAGGCTGCAGGCTTCCCTCTCAAATCGTTGTACCTGCAGAAAACCTGCTTGCCCTTTGACGATGAAGATTTGAGGTGGTTCGAGGAGAATTCGGTTTCGGTCTTCACTTTCTGCTTGTGTCACACCAAATCACCCGTTGCGGGTGAATGTTTCGAGCATCCGAAACATATAGCTTGCCAATGTTGTCCTGGGGAGTATCTGAAGCATGGCTATATCGCGAGAGTGTGGGAGAGCGAGAGAGCGGTGATTCCGACTATACCCGAGCTTGTATTCTTATCGTAAACAAAGTTTGACTCTTATCAACTCCGTCCGTCGCTTGCAGGAGTACATAAATGACGATGTGTCACCAGGTACAGTAGTCACGATGCGTAGCGAGCGTCATCAGGTGTGATCCTCACCTTCTTCATCGTACTACGAGACCCAGCGTTAGTGTATAACACTGCAGGTATCGCGTTTTCGAACCTTGTCGGAGGATGTTTGTCATATAATGATTCAGAATTCACTCTCAAGTTCATGCAGCGAGTTTCCCCTACCTCGCTGTGCTTGCTCAGCGTGGTTAGTCAATGCACACTGCGTACAGTCTTTGCTGCGTTGTTACAACGTGGTCAGGGTCTCCGGCTCACTCAAATACGTAGCTCGAGACGCTTTCCATGCAGCTGGTCTTCGGCAACCATTCTCTGCTAGCCTCCAAGGTGTCTGCCAGTGGTGGAAACATTTCTCCTCTGGAACTGATGCGGTATGAATGCACAGGTTTCCGGTCCAGGTGAGTTTTCGATCGATATTACCTCTCTGCACCCTGCTGTACCATGTCTGATCCACTTCACGCGGTCACCCCACGGGATCTCCGCACGGTTAACGAGTCAAACCACAGTTCCCGCTGGAGGCTATGATTCATATCTCAGCCTTCCGTCGTAATAATATACTTCGGCGTGTTAACCGTCTTGCTGGTCGTATACGCGGACGCACACCCTTCTTTCTTCCACCATCGCTGGTTTACGATGGTTTTGGAACAGACCCCTTCAAGCCCAGAGGGTTCCGACTCGCCGCGTGAGGATTTTGGATTCCTTGTCGTCCCAAGGCGACTGAGTTGCACCACTTCTCATCCGTACCACTTTGGCACTGGAACCAAGATTGGGTTCGGTGTAGGATGTGCACTTGGTCAGTGTTTCGTTGATGACCTCGAGGTTCGCTGACTTTTCTAGAAGTTGTTGCAAATTTGTACTATTGCCAGCCTCTGCTCAGTAAGTCTTCTCGTTGTATTAGCTGCTTACTCTCACCTCCGAGTCGTTCTATAGTCCAGATTTCGGAGGATTTCAAAACGTCGTACACGGAAGTATCAATGTAAGCCTTCCAACATTAGTCTGTGCTCGTCTCGTCTAACTTGATGTCAGGGTGCCAACGATGTATCAAGTTGGGTATGTGATATTCCGTCTGTGTCGTTCATTCGCGCTGAGTGAGGATTGATAGTTATGGTATCGGACTCTGCTTCATCACTCCCCTCGGCGACCTTCTCCGGCGGCGACAGTTAATCATCGGCTTAGTGTTCGTCACAACGTGTCTTTCGGTCGGCATTGCGCTGTCGAAAAGCCTCCTCGTCTTGAAGATACTATCGCTTCTCCTCGGAGTGTTTAACGTCACTCCTCAAATTCTCATACCCTTTGCCGCGGACTTAGCTTCTCCCGAACACCGCGCGGGCGCTGTGTCGGTTCTTCAGTCTGGCCTAATGCTGGGAATATTGCTCGCCCGTGTTTTATCCGGGGTAGTTGCATACTTTTCTAATTGGCGTGTGGTTTATTATGCAGCGATTGGCCTCCAGCTGGTTGTCTTGTTCGGAGCATACTTGGTTGTACCCGATCATCCTCCCAGAAACCCCCGTCTCAGCTACCATCGAGTCTTCTTAACAATGGCCAGGTATGCCGTAACGGAACCGAAGCTTATTCAAGCGGCATTTATCAACATGGCCTCCATCGCCTGCTGGTCCAGCTTTTGGACCACTGTCACTTTCCTTCTGGGAGATCCACCCTATAACTATTCAACGTAGGCCATTCGATCTTTCAGCGTTAAGTGGCCTAACTATCGTCTCACAGGTTGGTTATCGGCCTGTTTGGTCTCGTTGGAGTCTTGGGTGTATTTGCAGGTCCGGTGGTTGGCCGATTCATCGATCGCATGGGACCTTGGATATCGTTGCTCATAGCGACCACCTGCCTGCTTTTGTTACAGAGCATTGAAACTGCGGCCGCAGGCATCCATATTGCGGCTGTGGTCATTTTTTGCTTTGGGCTCGATGCGTTACGCCAGACGCAAACGGTTTCCTTGCAAACCATCGTGTTTAGGTAAGATTTTACTCCATACCAACGAACGACGATGTCACCCAAACCCTCGCTAGTATATCGGAAGACTCTCGATCCCGTCTGAATGCGGTGTTGACTCTTTCGGTACGTCCTGCGGATGCATCAATCCTCTCTCACTCATGCTACTTCCTGCGACTTCTTCACATAGCTTTCTGCCGGGCAAGCGATCGGCACCTCTGCAGGCTCAAAGGTCTTCCTGGAATATGGATGGCGTATGGCTGGTGCATTCTCGATGGCACTGTATGGATGGCAGTTGTTTGTACTCTTCTTACGGGGGCCGAACTGCCAACAGTACACGTGGTTTGGCTATGAGGGAGGCTTCGCTCGTGGGGCGAAGCAGAATGGAAGCACCATCCAAGCTGGCCTGCAGACTTCTGAGCCCGTCATTGACATTTCAGCTTCCAATTCGAATTCGAACCAGAAGAACGACAAGGAACTTGACTTGAACGATATTACCCTTACATTACCTGAGATCCCCTATTTGTCCCCCATAGATTTGGTCCGACGTAGTACGGTAGAGTTAGTGTAGCCTTATATTCTTGCCCCGTTCTTTCTTTCTTTTTAGCTTTTGCGATTGGGCGACTAGGTTTGGACTTGATGCTTACCATTCTTCATAATTATGATAGAGTTTTTCGCTATTCCTCGTTGGTACCTTCTGTTGTGGCGGTGCTCGGAAATTTTGGATCGGATGTTTCGTACATTCGTCACAGCCATTCTTTGATTTGAACGATCCACATGTAGGTGACATGACGTTGGTGTGCACACTTGGACACCTGCTGCGTAGGAGAGAAAAGTTCAAGTTTACTCCGTGTGGGTAAGTAGTTTATAATTACCCGTAATTGCCAGCTCATACAGTCGCCTTCTTGACACTCTGGCTGCTCGTCCGATAGACCGACAAAGCCCGAAGGAACGCCTGGGCGTCAGCCTGCCGGTGCAACTTGAAGAAGTAGCTCTACTCATGCACCTCAGGGCAAATTGTACGATGCACACTCCCTCAATGAGCAAATTTCGCTTTTCGTGCAGCTTTCAACGTATGTAAGAGGGTTGGAGCTCCTACCGGCACACGTCAACAGCGTTCTCGATTGAAATATCGACCGAACTGCCCGCCGAATAACTTTGTTTTGGCACGTCATGCCACTTGTCTTCATCGCTCGCATCCCATGACCCCAGTTTACATACAGATATGCAATTCTCGTTACTCAAATCACACTTCCATGCCCGCCGGTCACCTGCCAGTAGCTCGTTTCCCAAGTTTATAAATACATGTCCTAGGACGCGACTGGGACTCCGTCTTCTCTGCTCTCTACATCGGACGATGTCGACCTCCACTACCGTCACGACGACAGAGCACTCGACAGTGGATCCTCTTCCGGCACAGGTTACCGACTCTGGAGATCCCACCTATCGATATAACTTCGGTTTCTTGCCGATTCCGAAACGACTCCGTTATGACCCTGAAGTGCCATTTCATTTCAGCACGTTCTTGAATGTATTTTTTGGGATATGTAGCACATTAGGTGAGCTAACCCTTTGTTTCGCTTTCCATAGACTTCGAATACTAATCACGCAATAGTTTGCGCCAACCTCTACTACTGTCAGCCGATTTTGAGTGAGAGTGGTCGTTCAAATCAACCCCGGATGGTTACCTTATCACTTATCGCAGTTCAACTATCGCGTTCCTTCTCTGTGACATATGAGGAAGTATCAAGGTACTTACAATGCTCTGCTCGGGTGTTCTGGGCTAAGATCTGTTCTCAGAATACCCACCCTTGTGCAGGCCGGGTAGGTTTATTGAGCATATCTGAATATTCCAACCTCACGACGACAGGTATGGCATTGGGCTCTTGACCATTTCTCCTATGGGTGACATGCTACGACGTCGGGGACTTATCATGTCCCTGGTGTTTTGTTCAACGTGCCTTACCATAGGACTTGGCATCACGAACAACTTGGTGGTCTTCGAAGTCATCTCCTTCTTCGTCGGATATACTTCAATCTCACCGCAAATATTGATCCCGCTCGCAGCAGATCTGGCACCTCCTGAACGTCGTGCATCTGCGATATCCCTTGTTACCTCAGGATTTCTACTGGGTATCCTGATTGCACGCGTTCTTTCCGGAGTGGTTGCCAACTTCATCAGTTGGCGCTTCGTGTACTGGATATCCATCTGCATTCAAAGTTTGGTTCTCGTCGGATCGTACTTCTTGCTCCCCGACTATCCAATGAAAAACAGAAACCTTTCGTACTTTGAAATGTTTCGCTCGATGGCGAAATTTATGTATACAGAACCGCTCGTGTTGCAGATCTTACTTATCACCATCGCTGCCAGCGCCAGTTACACGAATTTCTGGGTCACTCTTACCTTTTTGCTCGGGGGGCAACCTTACAACTACTCTACGTAAGCGGCCGCCTTTTTCTCAGTTCATTCGTTGACAAAATCATGTAGGGTCTTAATAGGTCTTTTTGGCCTGTTTGGTATCTTGGGTGTTGTGGTCGTACCCCTGATGGGTCGGCTCATCGACAGGCTGATTCCGTGGCACGTCACCCTCGCGGCTACGATCTCCCTTATCCTCTTCCAGGTGATCCAGATTGGAGGCGCAGGGATCGATGTTGCTGCGGTTATCATTGTTTGCTTCGGTTTAGACGTATCTCGTCAGACTCAGTCGGTTTCCCTTGCTACCCGTATGTTCGGGTAAGTCGAGCAGTTTACCAATGCTTGCACATACCTATAGCTGATGCGTTTACTCAGAATCTCGGAAGGTGCTCGCTCCCGACTGAACTCCCTACTCATTCTTGGTGTATGTTTTGACGTGACTCTCTCTCAGGAGGTCTTTCCCTAACGTTGATTTAGACATTCCTCGGACAAGTGATGGGGACTTCGGTTGGGACGCAGGTGTTCGTCCAGTACGGTTGGAGGCCGAATGCCATTCTATCCATGGGATGGTTTATATGGCAGCTGGTTATCCACCTCCTGAGAGGCCCGTACTGTCCTTCAAACAGATGGATAGGCTGGCAGGGTGGATTTAGAATGAAAAGAGAAACAGATCCACCTGCAAACGATTGTGAAAAGGTGGAGGCTAGTCAGACGACTTCAAAGTCCTCAGGCACCCGAGAGGTGTTACCAGAGGTAGAGAACAAGACTTAGATGGATTCATTGTGTATCGATATCCGTGGTCACGATTGGTAGATGTGACGGGATGACGTTTGTAATTGCCACGCGGACTCGGGGCCCGTTATTCTTTGTAGTATTACAAGTTTTATTTTTGTCAAATGGAATGCCAACCCTTCCCTCCCTGCACACTTAGCCAAGACACGAATTCCTACTGATAAGCTCTGCGACCTCTTGGTTAAGCGGATCGAATGCCTTGCAAGTATTCAACTTAGGTTGCAACTTGCCAGTGCGGCGTGTTCGCATAAACGATGAGCCCGAGGGAATCATGCATGCTGACAACTTCTTGCTTCTTGACAGCTTCGTAATAATATCTAAATGTATACCTGAATGCCGGCCTCAAGCCGGAGCTATTTACGCCTTTCCCAGAACCGCACGG
>JBBPJZ010000578.1:0-17191 GCA_038089015.1 Chalciporus aff. trinitensis | reverse complement strand
TTTTTTCAGGTATCTACTTCACCGCATCATTCCTCTATGTGAGTTTCCCTTCGTTTAGTGGCGTGGAGTCATGTACCAACTAGCATTGTAGGGAGACCCTTGGCACATGTTCTCCAGCTTCCCCCAGTATTTGTGCTTGGCGCCGAGCTTCACGAATGTCCTGAACGTCTATGCGTTCTGTAACTTGCACGACGTGAGTCCACATCCAGCTCCGGAATGTTCATGTAAGTTTGACACGCCTTTGCAGGTTTCCTGGGGTACAAAGGGAAGTGACAAGGCTGAGGCGCTTCCATCCGTTTCCTCGAAGAAGGCCAAGGACACTGACGCTGCAGTCGTCGAGGACACCCACCGCAGGCAAGAAGACATCGATGCTGCATTCAAGGAAACCGTAACGCGTGCTGTGACAAAGGTCGAAGTCTCGGAAGGTGTCGAAAAGCCCACCATGGATGACCAGAACAAAACTTTCCGCACACGTCTCGTCGCATCCTGGATGCTCACAAATGCTGGATTGGCCATTGGAATTTCGAGTTCCCCGCAATACCAACCCACTTACTTCGCTGTTATTCTGTATTCCACGTTCGGACTTGCCGCTGTGCGGTTCATTGGGGTAAGATGACACACCTATCATGCGTTTGTTGCTTACTAACGAGGAAAATTAGGCTCTGTGGTACTTTTTCAAGCGCAACTTCTTCAGTTGCTGCAGGAGGAACTAGAGGTTACGGACCTCGTATGCGATTCCCTATTGTTTTACATGGACTGAGATCTGCTCCCATCTACCTTCGTGATAATCTTTACAACACATTTACCCCAGAAAGGACATGTTCGATGTTACTATACTTGTTACGATCGCATTGTTGTTCAGTTTGATATACCAATAGTATGTCTCTGTCTGCACCACTCCGGGGTAGACAGGTGGAGCAGGGAGTTTGTAGCAAGCGATGAGTATTCTTGTTCACAACTATACCCGTAGAGAGGTCACGTGTGATTGGGACCTCGACATAAAAAACCTGGTCTTTTTTCTCGACTTCGTTCATTTTCTTTTCTCTGACCTGTGCGTTCAGCCCCCTAGAATTAAGACCATGACAGTACCATGACCTACAACCTCGCCTCGGTTCGAGCAGGTAAGTACCTTTCCACAACAACCTTTGATATGATGATACACATACATCATTCGCGAAATTCAAGAACCCGCGATGCCTTACATCGTCGCGGGTTATGGTTATACATTTCTTTCAACCCCATCTGAAACGTCATTCGAATGATCACTCTTGATGTGAGCTTTTACTGATCTGTCTTTTCGATAGGCTGAACCTCTCTTGGATCCCCGATGAGTGAGGATTTCGTCATTTGAGAGATAATTTCTACGGCAGAGACGATGAGACTGTATATGAACATGTACAGAAACAGCTGGGATACCCTGTAACATATTAAATACCTTTTCACTGAACGTCGTGTTATGCAACGCAAACCCCACACCGCTATGATCTGGATGACGAGGCTCATCCACCAAATTACCACCGCACACTAGAACTGATGATAAATTTCGCTTGTGTATCCTAGGCAAAAAGTCCATTACAAGATGCAGGAACTGACAAGTGAGTGTAAGAAGTACAGTGGAAATACTTTAGCTTATAGGGAGTTCCAAGTTCGAGCTATCATGCCCTGGCTCACAAACTCGATTGACTTCCTTCGTATCTCTCTCGTTCAACGCATAGCAAGACTGCGCTCAAGGAACGACCTTTGAATGTGTGATCGAGGGGATATATTGCACGGGAAAGTGTCTGGACGACTTGAAAAATAAGATGACATCACTGAGCTGAAACTCAAAAAAAAAAAAAACGAAACCGGCTCTTACTGCGTGATTCCGTTAATATACTTCGGTTTGAAGGCAACATCAGCATCTTTGAGATGACAAAAGTCGAGCGTCGCAAGCATTGTCACGATGGAAGTCCAGAGCGACGCATCTGCCACATGTCGTCCTGATGAAAGGGTGCACAAGTCAATAAGTTAGTATTCGTGATCTTGTTCTTCCAGTGGTGTATATTTCCGAGACGTACCTGGGCATATTCTTCGTCCAAATCCGAATATGAAATCCATCGGGCCATTGTCGTTCAATGAGCCTTCCTCAGTGAGGAACCTCTCAGGAATAAACTCTTCCGCATTCGGATATCGAGTTTCATCGCGTGACATGGCCCTGCCCGGAATTGTTATGGACAAAGGATAAAGGGGAAAAGACTGAGGCTCACCAAGCGTTTGCAACCACGGTTGCGGCTGTTACAGCAACATGTGAGTCCAAATTTCCGAGAGCTTGAAAGCAAGCTTTGTACCACACCTTTGGGTATGTATTGACCGTTGAAAACATCATCGCTGGTAGTTGCATGCCAGACACCTAGAGAAGGATCGAGGATCAACGCGACAGTAATTTAGACGCCAGAATCGAAGCTTACCCAAGGGCACTACGGGCTGCCATCTAGCAGTTTCACGAAGAATGGCCTCAACGTATGGCAAGGATGGTCTGTCATCGTAATCAGGCAACCTATTGATACCAACAACCGAGTCGATTTCTGCTTGTGCGTGCTTCCACACACGGGGGCGCATGACCATGGCGAGAGTGAAAACCATGAGAAAAGACGTAGTCTACAATCTTTCTCAGTTTCATGAACTCATGAGCTCATGAAAATGCAAACCGTTTCTCCAGAATCTAGGCAATGCATAAGCTAATAATTGACAGTAGATACGAGAGGCAGCGCACTTATCATCGAGGAGGAGGCCGTCACCTTGAGATTACGAACATATTCTGTTTGTTCTGATCCATCCGCCTGTTGCATGCGAATGATATGTTCGGAAACCATTGAATTTGTAGTCTGTCCGCTGGAAGCCTTATAGACCGAGTGAGAAGCAATTCACATCAAGATTAGAGAATTACCATTCGTTCTACGACATGCTGATAAGGGATCTCAAGCAGCTTATGAGCCAGAGTACGAGCACGTCTTGCTTCCAGTTTTACGGCTGAACCCGGAAACCAGTCAGGGAGATGCAGTACTTCAGGGAGGAGTTAACAGACTGGCCGCGATTTATGCGGAATTTCTTACGGAATGGTAACAGCTTCAGAAGTGTAGCCCGCTCTGGAGTTACCGCAGGCACCGTAGCCGCTGTCAATTCCTCGATGATACGAACCACCGGATCGTCTCTGGCACTTGGTTCATAGTCATATACTGCAGACATGGCTACTGCAGTGGAGAAGCTGAGAGAACAGATGAGTACGAGGAGATTATTGACTGAAGGGTGATTCCTGACGTTGCATAGTGAGAGTGATATCGTTGGGGATCATCCAGCATGTTCAGCACGAGCTCACGGGCTCTGCGAAGTTGCATGGGCCGGAAACTGAGGGCAGCCTCAGCACGGAACGTCTGGTGGAAAATCCGTCTGCAGGAGCGCCAATGATCATTGTAAGGCGTGAGCACAAAGTTGGTTTCTGCACCAAAGCTAGATAACGGACATCGGGATGTGGCATAGCTAATTTGAAGTACCGAACACTCACGGCAGACGGGTGGCTAGAAAAGGTCGATCCGAGTAGAGCTGTGAACGCTTTTCTAGCAGTTCTACGGCGATTGACTGGGATCCCAGAACGATGACATCCTGGTCTAAAAGCCGGATATAAACTATGTCGCCTGCGGGGCGTTTAAAAGATGCGGGTAGTTGAACTGTATATGGGACCAACCGTAGATAGCATGCCAATCGGTATACGTCTTCCATGGCTCCGTGAGGTTGATCGAAAGGACATTTCCCAGCAGCGGGAAGGGTATTGGTCCAGGAGGTAAGGGTAAACCTTTTTGTTTCCTTTTGCCTTGGGTAAAACGGAGCACTGCGTCGATGATGATGACCGACGTGAGAATCACAAACGCAAGCGGAACGGTTGACAACATGTAAGAGAGGTTACTACAGCCTGAGCGGGGGATTTGACTCGGAGTTGTGCCCAAAGGCCACTGTATATGTACGAGTTCCTCGCTGATAAGGGATGCTGGACTTGATCACATTTCCCGACATTACGACCACAAAAGAGAGCCCAATTGTCGTTCCTGGGCTGGCCTGATGAACGATTCGTATGATTGGAGACCAACAGAATGGACTAACCTGACCTAGAAGAGCAAGTGTCAAAAACTACGACTCGGAGAGCTAAGTTATCGCGATGGGCCGACGTCGATCAGAGTGACCACGTTGTCGAAGTTGAGATCATTCTCCCCAACTATATTCAAAAGAGTAAACCACTGACAGGAGAAAGAGTCCCTAATCACAAGCATGTCTAGTACTCGCCCGAGAATAGCTTGGGGTCTACTTGCAATCTGGCAGCGGGCTCATGCTGCATGCTGTACAACGTTGCAACTTGAAAATATCACGACTCGGATGCAACGCCGCATGCCCGAGTCTTCTGATACTTCCAGGTACCACGGGCACTGGTCCCCGCGTCGCAGCCTACTCCGGACGGGACGCTGTGTTGAACTTATTGGGATGAGGTTGATGTTCTGGAAACAGAGGCAGTCCCTCGGGCAAGAGTTGCACATTACAAGATCCGACAAGTATGAGACGAAGCGCGTGCCACGGTAGAAATAAACAATCACTCTAGACATTACGACTCTACGCGATATAACCCGTAAATTCAGTCGTCGTTCAACTACATTGTGAGACCCTGCTCAAGAAACGACCTTTGAATATGTGATCGAGGTGATATGTTGCACGGGAAAGTATCCGGACGACTGAACAAGTAAAACATCACTAAACTTGAATCTCCCAAGCAATGAGGCCAGCGCTTACTGCGTTATTCCATCGACGTATTTCGGTTCGAACGTGACGTCGTCGCCTCGAGCATCTTTGGCACGACAAAAGTCGAGCGTCGCAAGCATTGTTACGATGGAAGTCCAGAGTGATGCATCAGCCACATGTCGTCCTGATGGAAGAAGGGAGCGCAGGTCGATTTTAGTACTCGCCATCTTGTTACCATGATGGATATTTCTGAGACTCACCCGGGCATATTCTTCGTCCGAATCCAAATATGAAATCCATCGGATCATTATCGTTCAATGAGCCTTCCTCAGCGAGGAACCTTTCAGGAAGAAATTCTTCCGCATTTGGGTATCGAGCTTCATCACGCGACATGGCCCTGCCCGGAATTGTTGTGGAGGAAAGCTAGAGGGGAAAGAACGAAACCCACCAAATATTTGCAACCACGGTCGTGCCTGTTTCAACAGCCTCAGTCAGAATATCTGAGGGCTCGAAAAGCCAACTTTGTGCCGCACCTTTGGGAATATATTGAACGTTGAAAACATCATCGCTGGTAGTCGCATGCCACAGACTAGACCAGCCCTGAGGATCATTCTAGGAAAAACTGGAACCAGCAACAAGCTCACCCAGTGGTGCTACGGGCTGCCATCTGATAGTTTCACGAAGAATGGCCTTGACATATGGCAAAGATGGTCTGTCATCGTAATCAGGCGACCTATTGATACCAACAACCGAGTCGATTCCTGCCTGTGCGCGCTTCCACACACGGGGATGCATGACCATGGCGAGAGCGAAAACCATAAGAGAAGAGGAAGTCTGCAATGTTTCTCAGTTACATAAACTCAGCGTTCCAATGGCCATGCAAACCGTTTCCCCAGCATCTGCGCGATACATGAGTTAACAATCGATAGTAGACGTGGGATGTAACGCACTCATAATCGAGGAGGAGGCCGTCACCTTCAGATTATAAACATGTTCTGCTCGCTCAGATTCATTGCAGTGTTGCATGGAAAGGAGATGATCGGAAACCATCGAATTTGTAGGCGGCTCGTTCGAACCCTTGAAGATTGGGTGAGAGCCACCAGAAGGAATGTGGGTGACGATGAGCAAAGAATTACCATTCGGTCCACAACGTGCTGGTAAGGGGCTTCGAGCATCTCATAGGCTAGGCCACGAGCACGCCTCGCTTCCACCTTCACAGTTGAACCGGGGAACCAGTCAGGGATATGCAATACTTCAAGGAGAAGTGATTGAACTGTCCGCTGCTTTCATAAAACGCCTTACAGAACGGGAACAGCTTCAAGAGTATAGCGCGTTCTGGAGTTGTTGTGGGCACCGCAGCCTCCAGGTATTGATAGAGAGTATGAACCATTGGATCATTTCTCGCGCTTGAAGCATAGTCATATACTGCAGACATTGCCACTGCTGTGGAAAAGCTGAGAAAAAGGAGCCACGCATGAGTTCGACGAGATTCGCAATTAAAAAGAGCTTTCGTACGTAGAGAAATGAAAATGATATTGCTGAGGTTCATCCATGATGTTCAACACCAGCTGTCGAGCGCTTTGAAGTTGCATGGGGCGGAAGCTGAGGGTGGCATTGACACGGAATGTCTGGTGGAAAATCCGTCTGCAAGAACGCCAATGATCACCGTAAGGTGTGAACGCAAAGTTAGTATTCCCCCCGAAGCTACACTGTCGATGTCAAAAATGTAGCGAAAACGAGGACAGAATACTCACGGAACACGGGCGGCTAGAAAAGGTCGGTCTGAGTAAAGCTGTGAACGCTTTTCCAGCAGTTCTACGGCGATTGACTGGGATCCCAGAACGATGACATCCTGGTCTAAAAGCCGGATATAAAATACGTCGCCTGCGAGGAAATCAAAACACGCGAAGTGAGCCGCAGGTTGGACCAACCGTAGACAGCATGCCATTCAGTATACGTCTTCCAAGGCTCCGCGAGGTTGATCAAAATGGCATTTCCAAACAGTGGGATGGGGGTTGGCCCTGGGGGTAAGGGCAAGCCCTTTCTTTGGATTTTGCCCCAGATGAAACGGCGAAGTGCGTCGATGATGACGATCGACACCGGAACAACAAACGCGAGCTGAGTAGTCGACAACATGAAGGAGAGTTCACGGCACCGAGTTGGGCCCAAATACCGCTCTGTATGTATGGGTTCCCCGCGACAGGAATACCGGGCTGCCTCACAGTTCCCGCCATCAAGATCACAGAAGGAAGCCCATTCTCGTTCCTGATTGCGATAATGAACGATTCGTGTGGTTGGGAACAAGCAAAGTAAACAGACCTGAGAGAGTTGCCACGATATTTGGAACGAAGTACTGTCCCGCACAGCATGCCCAATGTTGCAAAACACTATATATGACAAGAGACTCTTCCAACTGCCTGTCAATTTACCCCTATCTTACAGAGCAGCTGTTTCATCTTCGAACCTCATGGAGGGTTGGGTCTAGGTAGATCATTAGATGAAACGCCATCAGTTGATGCTTTCACGGCATCCGGGAAATTCTCGGCCGCCGTTACTATGGTCTCTGTTGTGATCGGGTCGTCATGAAAGCTGGTGATTTCATGCCTCAATTAGCGAGTCTAAAGTGACATGGTGGGAGAAATTATTGACGAACCGGAGCGCGACTCCTGGAATATATGGTGCGTGTCGTAGGCAAGAGAAGACTCTTGTTCTTCTTTACTGACTTGAAGTGATCCGTTGGACTCCTGTGTCAGTCCTTCTAGTATATCATGGGATGGGTGGTATGCTGAAGGGCCGGACAGAGTAGGTTCAAAAGGGAGCGACTTTGTTTTCGCAGTTGATTGAGTTTCTTGGAGGTGAGCCTTTTGCGCAGTTGATCGCCTTTTTTTTAGGCTTCAAACGAAGCTGGTCAGACTTTCGGTGTATCTGCCCGATAGGCGGCCCCGTCCCTTGTCCGTCAAGTGTACCACACGGAAGGTGGTTCTCCGGAGAGCTGGGTAACGGAGCAGATTCAGGGTGGGAGAGGGTGTATCTTGTTTCCGTGAACTGAGAGTCCGGATATGAGTCCCTTGCGCAGCTGATCGTTCCCTTTTGCTGGTCCATTGAAATTGTCTGACCATTGAGTCTCTGCACGTTAGGACACGTCCACGACGCGTCAAATATAATGATGGTCCAGGGTGGTCCAGCTTACATGACGAATTCGCCTCTTGTGGCTCGTTTCGTTCTATGGATTATTGGGCAGTTGGGTGACGCGTTGTTCGTTGTGTTCCAGTCACAACGCAATATGGTCAGTATATCCATCTTTAGTCAATTACCCCTATCCATGTTGGATGTACATTGATTTGTCAAAGACCAACTTGTCCACTTGTTTCATCTCAATGTCTTCCACCACCGTTGTTTCAGCCCCAGGAAAAGTTCTGATTGCAGGCGGTTATCTCGTTCTCGACCAGAAATTCACAGGTCTAGTGATCTCAGCTTCATCCCGCTTCTACGCTGTCATCCAAGACGGCCCTGGGCAAGCAAACAAGATCCTCGTCCGATCACCTCAATTCATCGGGGCTGAATGGGGGTATTCCGTGAGCATTAGCGATGACGGGAAGGTGGATGTGAGCGAGACTTCGGAAAGGTGAGTTTGTCTCATTTTGCTCTTGAACACCACTGATGGTCGAGGTAACCCTCGTAGCAAGAACAAGTTTGTGTATTATGCATTGAAATATACCCTGATATTGGCCTCGGAGCGATTGTCGTCTGAGGGTTCCATTCAATCGCTCCGTGACGTGTTGAGCCGTGGTCTCGATATCGCTGCTCTTGGTGACAACGATTTCTACTCTCAGAGAGCCAAGGTCTGTCGATCTGACACGCTTGACACGCGATCCATGTATCCTGATGTACGACCCAGCTCCAAGAATTGAATCTACCCTCGGCAGTCGCGTCATTGGCCAGCGTCCCCCCTTTCTGTCCCCAGGAAGTCGAGATCGATAACGTCAACAAGACCGGAATGGGATCCTCTGCTGCCTTGATCACGTCCATCGTCTCAGCCCTCCTTCTCAGATTCGGCGTCATTTCCCGTGAAGAATTCATCAAGCCAAACAGTGACGCTCGCAAACTGGCGCACAACACGGCCCAGTTCATACACTGTTTCGCTCAGGGTAAAGTGGGGAGTGGATTCGACGTATCTGCAGCTGTATTCGGGAGTCAGCTGTACACGCGGTTTAACCCTGCGTTGTTGGAAGGGTTGATGAAAGGAGGTGATGTACGCCGCCACAGCTGATGGCAAAGTTGCAAGTGATCTGACCGATGGCGGGTACTTTCAGGCTGCATCAGGAACGCCAAAGTTGATGTCCGTACTCAACCCTGGAGATCACTGGGACTATAAAGTTGTTCAGACCCAACTTCCTCCCCTAGTGAGACTCTTATTGGCAGACGTGTCTGGTGGGAGCAACACACCGTCTTTGGTCAGCAAGGTTTTGAAATGGCGGAAGGAGAAAGCTACAGAAGGTACGAGCTCGTTGCAGCTTTTGTGTTATACAAATTTCCTTACGAGATTACCTCCCAGCTGATAGACTATGGGCTGCCATTGATACGTCCAATACAGCTCTCGCTGCACAACTTCGCAGGCTATCCGAGTTGCACAATGAGGACGCCTTGGCGTACGCGACGGCAGTGAGGAAGCTGTCCTGCGTCCCCGCATCGGAGGTAAGTTGCACATTTGAACCCAATTCATCCAAGCTCAGGAAACCCCGCTTCCATCCAGTGGCATAACGATGCTGAGTCAGAGCGAGCTATCGCTCAGGCATTGTTGGATGTGCGGAAGACTAGCGAGGTAAACACCACTGAACTTCACCTTACTTCCTACTCATTCCCACGCAGGACATTCGCGCATTCATGCGACAAATGGGCAACGCAGCGGGTGAAGGTGTGCACATAGAACCCGAAGCCCAAACCAAGCTCTTGGACGCATGTATCGCCCAGAAAGGTGTCATTGCTGGTGGGGTGCCAGGTGGTGAGTACATCTGGTTCCCTGATCGGACAATCAACATAACACCACGCAGCTGGAGGGTTCGATGCCATCTGGCTTCTCGTGCTCGACCCCACCGACGGCACCTCGGAGCCCCTCCACGCAGTAGAGAAGCTCTGGGAACAATTTCCCAACGTCTCTCCTCTCCTCGCTACCGAATCTAAAGACGGAGGTGCCAAAGTTGAAGATCTAGAGAAAGTCCCCGGATTGAGCGTTGCAGTGAAACTACGTTGATAACATGTAACATATATGTACGAATACTAAGCTAAAAGGAGCGAAAACTAGACTATTGTCCCGAATTGACTGATAAATAAGTGTAAAAGTAAATGTGTGATCACGCGCAGATCCTGGCCTCGCCTTCGACAGTCCATGCCTTACCCAACGCGAGGTAAAGGGAGACTCCCGTCACCAAGAGTCCGAACGTTAAACATGCTAAGGCGGGTAGCTTGGTACGCGATGTCAGTGGCACGCCGGGGTTGGTGAGTTTGAGGTAGCAGGCAGCAGGGAAGATGAAGGCGAGCGCTGTTGCTGACACCCCACCAGTGATCTCTAGTGTGACACCCAAGTCACATGTGATTAGGGAAACTGTACGAGATATGATTGTTGAGTGCACGACTAGATATAATAAAGAGATTTCACGTACGCAGCATCGACGCGCAGAGGATGGTGCTCGTAAAGAACAGATGGCGTTGTGGGTTGAAACTCTCATGAGAGAAGAAGTATTGCTCGATGACCTACCAATCTTGTCAGCGACTGAATTAGAAGCAAATAAGTTGTCCTAACCTCTCGACAAACAAAGAGCTCTAAGGGGAGTGTTGTAAACATGTTCAACCCAAAGCAGAATCGGGCAACGTTGATTAATGTGTCATCCTAGTCATTCGCGTCAGTGTACGGTCTGCATGCCTCTAGACATACCAGGACTTACGGGTGCAAAATTGTTCAAGATATTTCCTCGCGTCCTGTCTGTGAACACCCAGAAGGCAGAAATGGCGAGGATGCAGCAAGCGATGAGAGAGATGACGGTCGATATGTGGGTAACCCGCGTGAAACGATCGAGCGTTGGCATACGCAGGCTACCGTATATGAGCAATGAATTATGGTGGCAAACGAACGCAAAGCTCATGACGCCAATAGCCTGGAAAACGCCAGGTCCGATAAAAGTGAGACGTTTCGAGGGGTCCCCTTTTAGTTCTGGATCTACGTTCGGGCCTTCTACAAGGACAGAACCGACGATGATGAACATCCCTAGAAGCGCCAGGCCGGATGCTCGCGAAAGCTTGTGAATATCACGATGGAGGGAGAGTGGGTATGATACACAGATGGTGCAGAGAGCTATGACGAATTGCCGGTTGGTGAATAAATATAGGACGGGTATCTGGTAGAGTGACGGGAATAGCGAACGTATGACGTGGGGTATTGTATCCCCTGTAGAAAATCATTGGACATCGCTCGGATCAAGAATGGAACCAGACTGACCGATGATGATGCCGAACGCACACATGCCTGAACTGCACTGATTAAACGACAATATCAACCGGAAAGAACAAACATACCGCCAAACGCGAATGCGAACTGGAACAGAGATACAGCAGCTCGACCACTTGGGCCAAAACAGCTGTCCATTATTTCAATGTACGTATTTTTGCCGCTGAGTTTGGCATTTATGACGACAAGACGAATAGTCCAATCTGTGATGCCGCACAACACAACCAGCAAGACCAGGCCCATGAAGAAGCCAGCTTGACTGACGGCATACGGTAGCCCTATATGGTCGCTAAGCGAATTTGTTGGATTACTGTCAGGAAGACACCTACCAATAATCCCTGCCGCGCCTGTAAGTATAGGACTAATTTAAGCACAGAATAATGCTTACCTGCTCCGAGGATTGAATTAGCCATGTTTGCGACGGAGTCCAGCATTCCACCGCCAGCATGTTGTTTGGCAGCTACTTCGTCGAGATCGAGATCTGGCAGATGTGTTTGACTTTCTGGTTCAAATATCGGTATTGGCGTAGCAGGTGTCCTCCGCGACCCTATGGATTCCATGAAGCCTGCAAGCAAGGGAATAGGACGCCTTCCCCGTCGTCCCGAATTAGAGGATCGTGATCGTCTCTGCTGACGGCCAATGTCGGCCAAAGTTGTGTCATCAATATCATCTGAATCAAGTTCATACTCTGCACAAAAGGTCTTGAAACTAGATGAGTGGTCCCCTGAGATGGGTACATACCTGCCTCACGACTCTGCGTGGTAGACCTTAACGGGGGACCTATAACTTGGATTTCTTCTTGAAACCTGACACTGTGCTCTCCGCGACGCATACGTGAGAGGGAACGAGGACTACCAATCTCCGAGCCTTCATCGTCCGGGACTGTGAACAAGAGTTGTGCGTGGTCTTCTGAGTCTCCTGTGAGATCTTCGACTGACCCGCCGAGTAATGGCTGGCTGGCTTCTCCATTGTCGACCGTGTTCTTGTCTTTTTGTTTTGTGCTCTGCGAAAACATGGTTAGCACCCTCCCATAGGTCACTTAAAGGTTACTTTGTACTAAGTATTAGTACGGGGCTAGGTTGTCAGTGTCACTGCACACATGTCCACGTGGCGATATAAGAGTGCAGCACGTGATCACTTCGCGTCGAATCCCTCTGTCTACGTCAATGAACTTGCAGCTGGAGTTTCACTGTGTTTTACAATTTACTACTGAACTGCACTCGGTGAAGACAAGAAAGTTCGATTCAATTCAGGCTCCGAGTGATCCATTCCCCAATCATCCAGTTTCTGGATCTAGCGGGAATGCTTCTTCCCCCGGACCTGTATTGCAGATCACATACCCCGCGGGCAGCTACTCGCAAGGTACCGGAGGAGCACAATGGTACTCGTTATGGAACAATACCGATGGCTCAGCTTTCAACAGTATGCTCCTATCTTACGAAGTCGCCTTCGACTCAGACTTCAGTTGGGTTCAAGGCGGAAAGCCTCCAGGTTTAAGAGGTGGCCCAGACGTTGACGGTTGTTCAGGGGGTATTCAGCCCTTGGGAAATGATTGCTTTAGCGCACGTCTGATGTGGAGAAAAAATGGAGAAGGAGAAGGTAAGCATGTTCCCAGCTGCTAAGTCTGACGCTCGACGAGAACGACCTTAGTTTATGCTTACATGCTAACCCCGAATGACCTATGCTTCGAGAGCGGTATATACTGTAACTCGGATTATGGTGTCAGCATCAGTCGGGGATCCTTTCGTTTTACTACTGGGCAGTGAGTCTCTTGGTTCTTTCTGTGATTTCAATAGTGAGTTTGTAGGTGGAGTCGGATAACCCTCCTCGCTCAGATGAACGACCCCCCTGATGTCGCAAATGGCAACATTGTTATGTAGTAGGTCCCTCAGATGTCCTTTGGTCATACGCAGTAACTGTCGTGAGCAGCTTTAACGACGTGTTAGCCCTAAGTCAGTCGAACCTGCAGCTTAGGAGTGCAACAAACGTTGACGTTGGTGGCATCTTCTTCTCGTGAGCCTTCTCATTCTATGGATGTACATAGTCTCAACGCGAAAATCGACACGCTTTACAGGACATTCTTCGGAGGTTACTCGTTCTTTCATACCCTTTGTACACAACTGACTGGCTTCATAGGTTCGGACAGCAGTTGGGCGACACCTCAAACCGTCCATACATACTACCGGAACTTCCAAGTTTTCGGTAACTCATTCCCTTCAAACCTCACCAGAGCTTTAGTTGGTGCTTCGACTCGCCTATTTTCATGGGGAAGGCCGTACATATTAACGTTGTTGACACCGCTCGTTATCTTACTACTGGTATGAAGTAGGCTACGGACCGGCGACTTTGTTCTGACTATTACGACCGATTTTTAAATTTACTGCTGGGCTGTTCAAACTCCCCTGATAAGGAGTCCGGGAAGCCGGACCGCCTACTTAAGCTTGTTCATTTGTCAGCGACAACCTAACAGCTCGCGTAGATGTGCTGAGCCTTCTGTCATTCCTCTTCTCTCTGCCACGAAGTCGATGGCATTCTCTGGTGCTTTGGTAAGTACCCAAACTAACTGATGACCCGTGGCTCATACTCGGAACCCAGACATTATCCGACCTCAATGATTTCATCACTCCATCACAAGCGTGCATCAAACCAGTTGAGCAACTCAATGCCCCAGAGATCGTGAACGAGCCCGGATCTGCATCCGTACGTACCCACTTCCTCTACCTAATTCACCATTCACTACTCCTCAGACGGAAATCCGAATCGACTCCACCGGAACTTACTACGAGGTCACATCTCGCAGCTCCGTCCAAGACCCCGCTGCACCCACACCGTCCGAGCGTAAATTACAGCAAGCTCAGATCAGTCTTAATGATTGCCTCGCCTGCAGGTAAGTCCTTCACCATTCCACGCAGTCCAAGGACGTCGCATCGTTGGTCTCGTGCGCCAGCTGACGGACATGATCCGAAGTGGATGTATCACATCGGCCGAATCGGTGTTAATCACATTACAATCCCATACCGAGGTTCTCAACTTCCTAGCGTCAAATCCATCCTCGACGTCAGTGGGGCACAAAACCCCGGTGGTATCGGTCGCTCCTCAAAGTTTGGCATCGCTCGCTGCGACTCTGTCATCGACCTCGAGTGCGCCGGTGGGGTTGAGACAGGTGTTGAGACGCGTACGCGCATTTTGCACGACGGTCTTGGGATGCGAACAGGTGTATGATACGACGTTTGCAAGGCATGTTTCGCTTCTCGAACATACGCGAGAGTATTGGGAGAGGAAGCGAGGGGAGGGGAACTTGCCGATGTTGGCGAGTGCGTGTCCCGGGTGGATATGCTATGCCGAGAAAGCACATTCGGAGATGTTACCCTTCATTTCTCGAACGAAGAGTCCGCAACAGATCATGGGCACATTGGTCAAGTCTTGGCTAGGTGGTATTTGGGGAAAACAGTGAGCCTTTGTCGCGATTATTTTCTCTGATCCGATATGGTCTGGGTGCTGATGTGTTGTGGTCGATCGGACAGGCCTGATCAGATCTATCATGTGACGGTTATGCCGTGCTATGACAAGAAACTCGAGGCATCGAGGCAAGACTTTTACAACGATGTGTATTCGACGCGAGACGTGGATTGTGTCATCACCACTGGCGAACTCGAACTACTCATGCGCGAAAAAGGATGGGATCTTTCGGTCCCTGTTCCCGGGGAAGACGATCCACAACTTCTCGATGACACGACGCTCCCCGAATTGGTTCTTCATCCCGGAACAAGTTCAGGCTCTTACCTCCATTCGCTCATCGCCGCTGTCAGACGGACCAGCTCCGATCCTCTCGATCTGGCCGTCAAAACGATACGCACATCAGACTACGAAGAATACACGCTCCGCAAACAAAGTACCGGCGAGATCGTATTCAAAGGCGCCAAATGCTACGGGTTCCGAAATCTCCAAAATGTGGTGAGGAAAGTCGGAAAGGAAGCGGGTGTTCATGTGGGGAAAGGTGCCGCAGGACGGATGGTCGGGCTTAGAGTGAGAGCGAAGAAGAATGGTGTGGATGGCGTAGGGGATTCTGAGAAGGGGTATGATTATGTGGAGGTAATGGCGTGTCCAGGGGGATGTGTGAACGGAGGTGGACAACTCCGGCCCATCGGGAAGGCTTCGGAACGGACGAATGATGAGGAAGGGTACGTAAGGAATTGGGAGGAGAGTGGGGTTTCGATGTCACCAGCCGGAGATGAGTCAGGGGTTGTAGTTCCATCTCAGGGACCGAAGTGGGGAAACCGGGAATGGACCAAGCAAGTGGAGAAGGCGTATTGGCACGATTTGCCGACACCACCCCGGTCGCCGAATATGAAGTCGGACGAGATTGAAGTTGGTGACTCTGATATCGCTGACCGTGTGGCACTTCGAATGCAGGCGGATACGTGCCGACCGCAAGACGCCAAGGTAACCGGTTGGGAAGCAGACATGTATGCGGAAGCGGAGCGGCGCCGACGGGAGTATTTCCGGACGTCATATCGGGCCGTGGAGAGTGAGGTAATTGGATTGGCGGTAAAATGGTGACGACGGTCGAGAAACGACGTCATCGTGATATTGGCATGTTTTCACGAACGTGCAACATGGATCCTAGATACTACCTACTATGTAGTGGTGCAACAGTGAAATAGACATACAACATGGAACAACGAAAGATATGCAGCGAGAAATGGGTGGTAGTACCAAGATTAATAGCGGATCTAAGTTATCGTTTGACATTAGATCGAATTATGGCAAAGATATGGGTGAATCATCGACGGTGTTGAGCACCGGGACCTTTGAACCAGTACTGGCACGAGGCACAATATTCGGGAGTCGTGAATGTGATCGTCTCTTTTGCGTCTGGGCCAAGGTACTGGTAGTGTGGCGGAATGGTCAGCTCGAGTCGGACATGCGCATCTCGCATGACGTACCCTTTCACAGTGACAGTCTAAACAGTTTTTGGGATGACGAACAGAATGGACACAAAATGGACTTGCACAATCGATTTTTCTCACTTTGCGCGTCTATCAATCAGTTGAGAAGAGAACCGGACGGGGGAAAGATGGGCGGTACGTACAGCTCCGTAGTGCTGGACAGCGGATGCAAGATGAGGACTGTCCTGAAGTAGCAAGCAGCGTGAGACTCTTACCCCGCAACCGTACTTGGTTCCTTCACTGGAGAGAGAAGACGGGGGAAAGTGAGTCTAAAGTAGGATACGGGATATGAGAGAAGAAGAACCCACGTTTCGAGATTACACATGGCGAATGTCAAACTTGAGATACGACGGCGGAAGAAGTGCTTTTGGGGACAAGGATCAGTTTTATAGGACAAGCACAGCTGGCACAGCATACCGATGGAGAGTTACGAGGAAAGGAAGCAGACACCGGTTGTGTGGAGTGGGAGGGAGTGTGGGTACGACCTGGTGGGGGGAGACAGCGGGGGTGAATGGAGACTTTATAGGACAGCGATGGGTCCGAATATGTATATAGCGAAAGTGGAGAAAGTGGGTAGGGTTAAGGAATGAGGATGTGGGCAGACGCACTAATGGACCGGCGTAGTCACAAGACCATGAATGAGCGATCGGACACGATACGATAAGAATCTGAACGAGGGCGGAGTGACAACGCGTGTGTATTGGGCTTGTAGATTTGACGGACGATAAAGTGAAAGTTGGTGTTTTGCTGATGATACTCTTGACAAGGTACTTGATGGTGAGTGCACTGGCTCATCCGAATATCCCACACATCACATAAACAACCCGGATCTAAATCTCACCGACAATGTACAGGACAGTATCAGACAAATCAATGTCACGGGAGAATACACAGACTCTGATCCTGGACAGATACCATCCCACGAGAATTACTGCTACCTCGACTGAGACCGACAACCTTTTGCCGTCCCAGCAAGGGG
>JBBPJZ010000577.1:0-17197 GCA_038089015.1 Chalciporus aff. trinitensis | reverse complement strand
TCCGTGCATCTCTCCACAGCGGCGACGGCGACGGCTACACCCATTCTGACGCCTGGACGAATTAAGGGATGATGGGGTGGGGCTTGGTATGTCGTCGGTAAGGGCACGCGAGACTGAGCCTGAGCCTGGGGATGCAACCCAGAAACAGATTGGGAAATATTACGAGATGGAGAATGTGATGATGGCCTCCGATCAGAGACAGACGGTGATGGAGGTGGCATCCTTACAACCACACCCGTGCTAGGGTGCTGATTCTGCACCAGCGCTCGCTCGCGGGCGTTGCCAAAATCCTCTTGGGTGACATGTTTATAGTGTGCGCAATGCACATACATGTCACCCTCAGTAGAAATACGGCGCATTTAGGGACCTGCACGTTGTCCCATCAGATCCACGTTGCAGCCACATTTAACCATCATCATAGGCAAGGGAACTGCACATGTAGCCTCGACTCATAGGTAGATACATACTGAATCCGCAGAACGCTGACATGTGCCTTCAGACCTGGCAGAGGGAGCTCAATCTTTCTGTCAATCCGTCCATGTCGAAGCAGTGCTGAGCCAAGGGTATCTGTCGCGGAATCAGCTACCCAACAATACGCCCACGGTACCCCACCCACCCATTCGATTCGTAGCCATGATCACCTTGGTATTTTCCGTCGCCTCAACCCATCCAAAGGATTCAACAATTCCAACATCGTCCTCCACACTCCCGAATCTCCAATTCGATCCTGTCGAACTGCTAGTCGAGTCGATCTCATCCATGAAAGGGATGGTCGGCGCATGTTCTCTCGCCATCATGAACACCTCTCAAACCATACGACCGCCCTCTCCGATATACTTCTGAACCAGCCCGGATTCAGACACACGAGTGAACTTGCAGTCCGTGTGATGTGCAACGACCCGCGTGAGGAGGGTTTTTCCAGCTTCCGGGGGACCATATATTAGCAAACCTTTGGGTGGGAGACTAGAGTAGTTCGGGGTGTTTAACGGGCGGCTCATAACTCCTTTGATCTGCTTGTCGATAACCCCCGGCCATTCGTACGTACTATTAGTTGCTTTTTCCACCATCATGAGTCTTCCGGGGGCATCCGCTTTGTTTGGTGGGATCCTGTAAATCGTGTAGCTGTCATAGTGGAGCACTACGTGCTACGATGGCGAGAGCGCTGACGACTTGATATCAACCGGCGACTGAAAGGAGGTGAATAGGAGATATGGGGGTGAATAGAGCCGGTAGACGCGTAGACACGTAGACACGTACTGTATTTCTCCTTGGACTGCAACCCGACGAGTACCTTCTTCCCCAATGACCTTGACCACCTCACCCACGTCACTCGTGGGATCACAAACAAACTTCAGCTGCTCCCGAGGCAATCTGGCTAGCTATAACAGCCATCTTTCATTAGTACCCGCCGTGTGTATGGATCTCAGTGCAGAAAATGCAGTCACACACCTCACGCGTTCAGTGGTGCCTTCGAACGTCACAGATTCTCCGTCTTCTGGTTAACCAGCAACTTTGCTGCTTCAATTTTACTTTAGTAGTATGATTGAACGCCTAAGATCTACGAATGCAGGCATGGTAAGACAAAGGCTTTGGAATATGGCGCAACTAGTTGGCAGTTGACGTTAAAGACTGGATGAATTCCGTTTCCCACGGGTACTCCGAGCATGCTCGGTCCATCAGCTGTGCATGTGATCTCTGGCAGATGGGCAATGCCAAACGAGCTCACTAACATGAACGTGAAATCCAGGCAACGATGATTCACACTGGAAGCTGTGCCTTTCCATCTACATTTCAGCCTCAATCTAGGTCCTGATCAACCATTCTTTATGTTGCATTCAATGCGTTCATCACAATCGCGCCTGAACAGCAGATATAAGTATTGTCACGCTCAGAGGAGCCCTCTGCAAAAGAAAGAAAGATGACGTCGCACCATTCTAGGTTATTCGACTTAGCTTGACAGCCAAGACGACACCACGGGGTTCACGGATGCTGTACTGCAGCTGGGGGGGCTGCCCCACCTTGAGGAGGCAATCGCCCTCCACCGCACTGCGTTGGATCTTCATCCGCAAGGACACCCCGATAGATCAGTGTCGCTCAACAAGCTCGCCATCTCCCTCAAGACTCGGTTTGAGAGTTTGGGAGGGGTTTCAGACATCAACGAGGCCATCGCCCTCTACCGCAGTGCACTAGAGTTCTGTCCGCAAGGACATCCAATCCGGTCAGCATCACTTGAAGGTCTCGCGAATTCCCTCCAGACTCGGTTTAAAAACTTGGGAGGAATTTCCGACCTCGATGAGGCCATCCTCCTCCACCGCAGTGCACTGCGACTTCGTCCACAAGGACATGCAGATCGGTCGTCATTATTCAACAACCTCGCAAATACTCTCCGAATCAGATTCCGGAATTTGGGAGGGATTGCGGACCTTGACGAGGCCATCATACTCCACCGCTGTGCACTAGAGCTTTGTCCGCAAGGACACCTCATTCGATCAGCATCACTTGAAGGTCTCGCGAATTCCCTCCAGACTCGGTTCAAAAATTTGGGAGGGATTGCAGACCTCGATGAGGCCATCATCCTCCACCGCAGTGCACTGTGGCTTCGTCCGCAAGGGCATGCTGTCCGGTCGTCATCGCTCAACAATCTCGCCAGATCCCTCCAGACTCGGTTCACGAACTTGGGAGGGATTGCAGATCTCGACGAGGCCATCAACCTCCACCGCAGTGCGCTGGAGCTTCGTCCACAAGGACACCCCAGCCGATCAGGATCATTCAACAATCTTGCCATTTCACTCTGGACTCGATTTGATCATTTGGGAGGGATTGCAGATCTCGATGAGGCCATCACCCTCCATCGCAGGGCACTGGAGCTTCATCAGCAGGGTCACCCCAACCGGTCGGTATCACTCAACAATCTTGCCACTTCCCTCAAGACTCGGTTTGACCATTTGGGAGTCGTTGCAGACCTTGACGAGGCCATCATCCTCCACCGCAGTGCACTGGAGTTTCATCAGCAAGGACACCCCAACAGATCAGTGTCACTCAACGATCTTGCCACTTCCCTCACAACCCGGTTTGATTATTTGGGAGTCGTTGCAGACATTGACGAGGCTATCACGCTCCATCATAGTGCACTTGAGCTTCGTCTGCCAGGACACCCTGACCGATCATTATCACTCTATAATCTCGCCAATTCCATCCAGACTCGGTTCGAGAAATTTGGAGGGATCGCAGACCTCAACAAGGCCATCACACTTCACCGCTGTGCGCTGGAGCTTCGTCCGCAAGGACACCCAAACCGATCTTCATCTTTGTGGAGTGCTGCATACTGTTTGCTTCGGCATCCTCAGGCCTCAAACGAGCTTGATGACGAAGCATTTAGACTCTACTCCACTCTCTCAGCCATTTCACAATCAGTCGTTGCAGCTGACCTCAATGCAGCCCAAGCCTGGGTGCAGGCAGCCGAAAAGGTTGGCCATCATACCACACTTTCCGCCTATCAAACATCCCTCCGACTGCTTGCTACCCATATCGCTGCTCTCCCATGTTTACCCCAACACCTCACAATTCTGAAGAACCGCCTGGCATCTCTTCCGATGGATGCATTTTCGGCCTTCATTCGTCACGGCAACCTCACCAAAGCAGTCGAGCTCCTTGAACAAGGCCGCGGAGTTTTTTGGAGCCAACTTACACGCCTCCGCTCCCCTGTCGACGACGTCATTGCTTCCGGAGGCAAGGGACAGGGGCTGGGAGAAAGATTTGTGTCAATCTCTCGCGAACTTCGTAGCATCCTTGATTCCAACCCTGGGGATCATCGCGCGTGGCATGTTACCAACCAATTACGAGAAACCGTGGACGACATTCGCCAGTTACCTGGCCACTCTCGTTTCCTTCTCGCTCCCTACTTTTCAGATCTTCAAAACGCAACACATGAGGGCCCCGTCATCATCATCAATGCCAGCCAGTACGGCTGTGATGGACTCGTCGTTTGCCACGACAGTGATCCCGTCCACATTCCACTCCAAATCGAAAAGGCAGCCGTCCGGCAGTGGTCACTCGATCTCGGCACCATCACAGAGAAGGGTAACGCCCAAGAGGTGCTAACAGACCTCGTCAAGATTCTGCGAGAGTTATGGGATCAGGTTTGCTTGATTGTGCAAGTCCCGGATAATTTCTCACCAAGGTATGGGTTCCTTGGCAGGTTATTTGCTTTGTTGTCCAAGCCCTGGAAACGATGAAAGTTCCCCTTCGGTCCCGCATTTGGTGGTGCCCCACAGCTGAGTTTGCTCTTCTCCCTCTCCATGCTGCTGGCGAATACAGGCGTGGAAAACCGAAATTCTCGGATCTCTACGTATCCTCATATACTCCAACCATATCTGCTCTTCTTCGCTCTCGCCGCCCATTGTCACCTACCACACAAGACCTCCGTTTTCTTGCCATCGGTAATGGACAGACTCCCGGACAACCCACGCTTGAACACGTCCATGAAGAACTTATCAACATCCACGAACTCGTCGATCCTCATGCGACATTTAGGTCCATCGAAGGTCAGGACACGCAAGTTGGCAGGATCCGGGAACAACTTCAGGAGTGTGAATTCGTGCACTTTGCTTGCCATGGTATCCCGAAGCCCGCGGAGCCGTTCGAGTCAGGCTTTGCACTCGCTGATGGGTTGCTAAAAATACGAGATATCATGCATTATGACTTACAGCACTCCCGCCTCGCCACACTGTCCGCTTGCCATGCCACAGTCGGAGACAAGGACAGTCCGGACGAGGCCATCAACCCTGCCGCGGCAATGCAGTTCATCGGTTTCCGGTCCGTTGTCGGGACGATGTGGGGTGTAGAAGACGAGGTGGCGAAGGAGGTGATGACAGAGTTGTATCGATACATGGCGAGCAAGGTTGGAGGATTGGACCATACCCTTGCTGCGGTCGCATTGCACGAGGCATTGAAGATTGTGAAGCCGAAGTCACTTTTGCAACGTATCTTGTTCGTACACATCGGTGCGTAGTTTTGATTCCTTGGTTTGATGATTTGTGTTATTCCCATGCACTACTAGCTCGCATATGTAAGATCGTTACTTTGTTGCTATGCAATGGTATTCCTCGATGGTTTCTCGCCGATATCGACGACTTAGGCCGTTCCGCTGTCCCACCAAGATATTCATCACGACGGTTTAGATAACATGCACCACTACTAGGTGACTACCTCACAATGCACGGGCGCATCGCAAACAGTCTGTCCACACTGTTCCGGCAGGTAGGGGATGTCCGACCCCGATGGGTACCACGCTGCAAATAGGTACCGGCTTGTAAGCTATGATCCTCTCACACAGGGATTGATTCCGCATACCGTCTAGATGGATGTTCGCGCTGACGAAAGCGATAGTATCAAGTGTATTTTTAACTGGCTTCAAGTTCTGTTGGCGTTTTCAAGTTCTCAGACTCCGTTAGCTTGTCCATGCTCGGCGACTGGCATAGATTGTACGGTGACATCTGTGACAGGTAGGAGATTGAAGAATTCTCGGTTCCCTCTCTTGACCCCAAGACATCTTTATTTAAGTCCCTAACTTCAGAAAAGCAAGTATGACGTTATTATTTCATCACTCCGATGTTACTTTATTTGACTTGCAAGAAGACATTTTGACTGCGAATCAATGACAGGGCTACAATTGTCGTAAAAAAGCGCATTGGTGAACTCTCGTACAGTGCCGAACCTCCGCATTGCCCGAGTCAGGTGCATTGTCGTCGAAGGCTCACATGATCGTACAACTACCCCGGGGCTCATCCCCATGAATCGTCCCATGCACACTGCGCATGTGATTATAGATCTCGGCTTTCTCAAAGATACCCATACATTGCCAGCATATATGGGCACCGCAACTAACAATCCATCACGTCAATGATCTAAATCAGAGATTATACAACCGAGGAACACGTACCGGCAAGTCACATGATTACAGCCCACCGTCTTTTCAATGAGCGCACCACACCGGGGGCATTTCTTCACCCCTACTTGAGAGGCGATCCATGTGTCGCTCAGTCGCTCAGCCTCGACGTGAGCTCTGCGTGCAGTCCGTTGCTCACAGGTCGTCCCATCGTGAGGGTCTTCATGGCATCCGTTACAGACCACAGCGAAGCAGGAGGGACACTGAAGTGATCGAGGCGTCTGTCCTGGTTGGACAGAACGATAGATCTGTGTGCAGTCCGGGGTCTTACAGAACTTGAACTCCTCGGGGTGCTTGGCGATATGGGCATCGAAGGCTGCTTCAAGCAACCGATTGAATGACGCTTTGGGAAGGAATTGTTGGATTGTGGGGATAGTGATAGGAACGCGACATCGAGCCTCGTCGCCCAGACATACCAAAGGGAATTGATCGGACTCCAAGGCTGATGAAATGAAATGACGAAGACAAGCAACGCAGTAAGTGTGGCCACAGCCTAGCTGGTGAGGAAAGGAGACGTTTTCGTAGCAGATTGGGCAAGTGTTTTTGCCTCGGGGGACATTGGGGAGAACATGGCCACCGTTCTGGGAGAGTGTGAGCAAGCGGTCTAGAGCGTGCCGAGCGTCTTCACCACCGCTGATAGTGATCTTCCTCGACGGCGCTGAGTATCTGACATTGTCCTCCCCGACGGTATCCTTCAACTGCCGAATCCCTTCCCTCATAAAAAATCCTACAGAGTACTTTGAGATCGTGACGGTGTAGTCCATCGATGCAAGCCTCTCCAGCTCCTTCTTGATCAACTCTCGGGCCTGGTCGACTGCCCTAGGACTGCCGTAGACCTTCAAGGTCTGCCGTTTCCAATCGGAGCGCAGGAAAGCCCCCGTCTCTGAATGAACGCGGTAGAAGAACGGATTGGCTGGAGTTGCGAGGTAGCGATGCCATCCTTCCACTTTCTCTCCCCTCGCCAAGTTCTCAACCCGCACCTTCAACACTCCCGTTGCCTCCTTAACAACACCGGAGAGTCGGATGCGAACAATGTCCCCGTTGTCATGAATGTCGAGCATACATGCCCTTCTGTCCGTTGTCGAGCCCAAAAGGTCATCCCACTGTGCCCTCTGAGCCTTGTATTGCCCTGGGGGAATGAAGATGGTGAACTGCATCGGCTCGGGGAGTCGTAGGCACACAGATTGAGTCCCGTAACGCTTGTCCGTGAGGTGGGTGTATGCGGCACGTGCTTCATCCCACGAGGAAAAGTGAGCACGTGCGGTGGCGAAGCCATCCATGTTACATGTGCTAGGAGGAGCGTCGAATGACCTGAGGGTACCAGGTACAGCTCGTTCGATATCTCCGCGAACCATCTTGGCGACTTCCTCGATGCTGTACTGGATTCCAGCGCGACCGCCAAAGGGCAATCGTCTCACGGACGATGAGCCTGTGAACGCCATGACCTCTGCATCCGTTATGAAATTGGGGAGATTGCTGATTCTGATCGAGTTCTGCACAAAGCCAAGAATGGCGCGACCGGGAGGTGGGGTATTCATCTCAACCCTTACACGACGACCACCATGGATGGAGCGGTCGAGTTCCCGAACCTTCTCATTGGCTGCAGGAATATCGATGTATTCGGCGACGTAGCGAATGGAAGGAGCGCGCCAGGAAATGGTCAAGATGTCAGGATTTTGAGTGGCCGAGGCACTCATACCCTCGAGAGAGTTGGTAGCGGATAGTTCGACGACAAGGGTTTCGTCATGGAACTCGACACCGTCGAGGCCCATGGCAAGTGCTAGCCCGGCCCCATTATCTGTGGAGATCTTTGCCTCGAGTTTTTGATCCCAGCTTTTCTTTACGACGACGTGGAAACGCTCGGCGTTCAACCCTTGGCTCTTGAAAAAGGCGCGGACATCGTCTTCCCTCACGTTGAGAGGGATATTTCTGACGAGCAGCGTGGACGTCTCGAAGCCTGTGGTCAGGCCTGATACGTTGAGCCCAGCGCTGAACGTTACGATAGAGCCGAGGACATGTTCGGTCATGGTTGTTGCTGCATCCTCTCTGGCGAGCACAAGTGCACGCTCACGAGCAGCGGCAGCCTTAGCCTCTTGCGCACGTGCACGCTCAGCCTTGACTGCAGCTTTGGTGGGATAAGGTGGATTGTTCGCGTGAGAGGTAGAAGGGCTATCTGGTACGAACGAAGTTGGTACGGGCTGTGGTGAAGTAGCAGTATCTTGCTTCCGAACTCGTTCAGCCCCTGGCCTCTGCGTCTGTAGTCTTGTGGGGACTTGGGCAGGTAAAAAGATTGGGAAAACCTACGTCGAGATCGTGACCAAACCAGCATTTCGATCCTTTGGTGCATGTCCCAGCCTTCCAAGCACGGCAAGGGATCTCCCCACGCTTGGGTCTGGGGCGGGCATCAGAGGTACCATCGGTAGCGGCGCTTGCTGACTTATCTGCCAGTGGAGGGTTGGTGCGCTAGTAAGAGAATTCAGCGAGGTCGGTATATCCAATAAGTTGAAGCAAGGTACTGGTTGAGCTTGGGCCTGAGAGAATGCATTACGCTATGGTGGCATGACGGTCAACGCTAGGCGCTCCATTGGCAGAACTGAATGTACGCACAGGTTGGACGACTGTATCGTGGCTGAACTTGCACGTCGCTCCAAAGCGACAGTGACCTTGGCTATAGAGGTGGCATGGTCCTGGCTTGCGGTTTTGACCCTGGGAGGGACTATTAGCATGAGTACTCATGGTGGGCATGTCGGAGGGATGGACATGCTGCTCACAGCTTTTTATAGAAAAGCCTCGTGCAGCTACGCCAAGTATACCAGTATATATAGCAGGGTACGTACAACCGAGGGAGAAGCGCACAGGAAGTACACAGCAACTTGGATCATGCCATGTCCGAGTGCTTTGTGAATCCACGCAACTAAGGAGTTGGAGGCCTTTTCCAAGTTCGCCCCACCCAGTGGTAATGCATAGTCAAATCGGTGCGTGTTCTACACGTTATACCTCGGGCTCTGGACCCGTCTGCATAAGCACTGGAGTAGCCCCGCCATTCAACCAATCTTGTCTCATACCATAGTGATTAATGCGACTTACATGGTCATGCTTGGGTTTGTCAAGTCCGTACTAGTTCAACTTATTCTCCAAGACGCTGTGCTGCAAGTCTGCAACGGCAATATGTTGGAGCCATTTTCCAGGGACTCATGTAGTTGAACGTTCCTGATACGCGAACAACGTGAGGAAGTCTGAGATGAAACATGAGTACATTACTACTGTTTCAAAAAACAGCCGACAAACGCCGAAATCCTCGGCTTCTCCCGGCACCTGTGCATCACGCCAATGATCTGGCAGTGGCGAAACATATGATGACGGCCCAGTTAATTATATATCGACACTTGGTAGGCAAGGCTGGGTGTTTGGATTATACCCTTTCTGCAGTTTCGTTGCACGGGACAGATTGTGGGGGTAGTTCAATTTGTTTCCTTGGTTGGATCATTTCAAGTTGTGTGTGACTTGTCCCTGTGTACCATTGGCTCATATATATGATGGTATTTCTCGATGGTTTCCGACTGACATCGACGACGTTCGTACTTGGATGAACCACACGACCGTTGTGCCGTTCCACTTATCTATTATTCATCATGACGGTTCAGATGTCACGCACTACCAGTGCTATGTGACTATCTCAGTGCACCGGCATTATCCATTCAAAGACGGAGTACAGATTTTTACAAAGGGCTACATAGTGAATACACATGGTAATAGCGACATTGACAATCTGCAGTCTGAAACCTGGGCCCTATAAAGAATGCTGCGGTTGGGTGGTTACTCATCCTACAGGGAGGCACCATCAGTCACAAGCGAATCAAACAAGACTTGAAGCGCTCACCACAACGATTGTATCCTCTACACCATCCTCGTCGAGTGGGTCCCATGGACGAGGCGCATCATACCAACTACATTTCGTTTAGTCTATCATCCGACGACGAAGAGCGGAAATACACTGACAGTTCGTCGTCCTCGGATGGCTTGTCGTCATCTCGTATATTCCAGAAGAATGTCTTTTGACGCTTCAGCGTGTAAAGAGGCGTGAAAATGTAAGCGCTGTCAACCCCTCCCGCTTCGCGAGAGAGATCGGATTGGACTTGAGACTGCCAATCGAGTCCGAGGCCGCCACCGACTGCAGCACCAGGGGCGTGAGCAGGCGCCTTCGCCACCAGCTGGAGAGAAACACTTCCTCCCTCTATGTTACCAAGTCTGATGAATAGGTGCGTCAAGGAAAGGAGAACAAAAGGCTCACTCTTGTTCGAGAGGTGCATCGTATATGCTGGGCACTTATAAATCTGGGTGACGAGGTGCTTGTCCTTGAGTTGTGGGACTTTGTAGAGATGTTTCAGTACCACGTTGCGGGGAAGATAGCTAATCCGAGGGCGATATATCGCAAGAATAGCGCTCCTCGTCCCATTCTTGAACGTCCCTTTCAAATGGAACGCTATCTCCCCGCCACCAGTGATGTTCCTGTGAGCAGGTTGGTTCTGGCTGACCGATTCAGCAATCGCGACAAAGGAGGGACATACGCGCTCGGTCCAACATCAATATCCGCCTTCGAGAAACTGCTAGAGGCAAGGATGTATTTATCTTCTACACCTCCATCTACGGGCTTGTAGTTAGCTAGGACGAGCCCAGTACGAGCATTGTGTAATTCGTTCTGGATTTCGGGATCCTCGTAGATGTTCCCTTCAACCTCGAGCTCGCCTGTTTCTCTGTTGACGGTACCATAAGTTCCAACCTGATAACGAAGAGGTGGGAGAATTAGTGGTGTGGATTCGTCATAAATGATCTGGAACCCAACGGTGATAGGGTAAGGAGGGTCCCAGTTAACCCAATTAGAGGACGTTTCGTAGATGAGGTCGGCAAACTTTCGTTGAAGCGGTGGGGACATAACTGGTGGGTAGATCTTGAGGGGGTATCGATTTGAAGGAAGAACGTGGATTAGGTTCGAGGGTTTAAGTCTAACCCTGCCAGCGTCTATCGATAAAGTATTGGCAGTGCACTCCAATGCGGGCAAAAGAATTGATGACAGTTCTCACCCCAAAGTAACATCCAATTGAATTGTCGGGCTCTGCCGTCCGTTCATGTGCCTTCTTGGCAATGGAAGATGATGGCTGCTGGAGCCTTCAGCTAATGTGGGGTCCCATCACTGACCACTGAGAGAGCCTGACATCAAACGAGCGTAAACTGGTAGTACAGGGGGCTTCATATCAATTACAGTCGCACTAAGGCATCGACCGATACTGGGTCTTCCATTCTTCCACAACGGAGCTAGTCAAGACGACTGTGCCATCACCTCAAGGCCACTCGTAAATTGATCCAGTGTTTGCGTATCCTTTCCAAGAACCCATGCGGCGTACCTTTCCTATCGCATCAACGCCCTCTTTGACGGTGATCGTAGTACATAACCAGTAACCGCCATGTGTACCTTCGAGGAGTGATGATGGAGGGACCGCCCATCGTTGGACTTGTAGAGGGACGATATCCACATTCGGTTCATGGATAAGGTCCGAGTCACCAGCGTCAAAGGTCCTCCACGTTCCTTGACAGGTGTTTTGACAGTTGGCAGTGGTCTAGCACAGTCACTGTGACACGTGACCATCGTATCCACGAACCATACATGGCGCTCTCCCAAGGCTATGATAAACCTGTGTTATCCGAGTGTGAGCGGGCACCCGTGTTTTTAATGTGCGTAATAGCTACCATGGATTCACGGGTTCGTTTAGGCTCTTAGTAGCATGCTTGACGAAACCCTTGATGAAAACGATGGAGTCGGCGCGAGTAGTCTGTAACTCCAAGTGATTGTTTGTCCATGTTTGACCTCTGAATTCTCGAGAATCCTAACCCTAACCAGCATCTGCCAGGCCCTCAACATTGTGGCCCGCTGAATAAAGCAATAATATTTTGTATTCTGTACTATGCTACGGTAAAAGCAGAAGTCAACCCTAAGCAAGAAGACGAGTTTCTAGGATACCAATTAGATTATTCTGGACCTCCATACGACAACTTTGGCGGTGATGATGCAGCTAAGCACGGGGTTGTAAGCAGATAAATACATGCAAATAGCCTGTTCGTGCAGTTATGCAAATGATCAATCTAGTCTTCATACCAGTACTTTGATGCATAATCTCAAATGTTGGCTACTTACAGCTTTAGACTCTAGTAGTACTATAGTCACTCTAACCTACATTTTCGCTTTTTTGATATCTTACATGAATAGAGCATCCAGCATACATCAGATATCAGTCAGAATACATTCTATGTACCTCTTTTCATGTTTATAAGATTCCTAGGCATGCAACCAGTGCCCCAACGTTCTAATTTCTGCATTCTTTAGGAGTTTTATGGGTTATTTCTTCAGGAACAGGGGTTTCATTGAGATTGAACATATATTGATGATACAGATATCATATAATACATCATACCCACCTTATCTACAACTCTGAATACTCTCATACATGTTGTGGAAGCCATAACTCTGTGTTTTGATATGTTATCCAAAGTCTCTTAGGTTTTCAATACATTTCCCGCGCTTTTGGTATGTTTAAATCACTCCACAGACACCAGATCTCTCTGTAGATACTCAGGTAATTTGGAATGGATAGGTTTGAAGGCATTCTAGAGGCCTGGGTAGTTGCCCTTAACATATATATAGTATATCACATTGTATACCCCTATCATTCAAAAAGTGAAAAAAGCGTCCTGAGACTGCTCAGAGACCTTGGTAGGAGGGTCTAGTGGTAGAATACAAGAAAATAGATGCGTGATGGACCCCCATACATGATCCTTCCAGCAAATCCATTCCCATGGGTGCCCAAAGCCAAAAGGGAGTCAGGAGAAGAATATATCATAGCACCCCCAGCTTTTATCCCAGACACTTGATTTTTGGATATGTTTTGGTTATATATGAAAGATGTTTGGGGATGTAATTTTCTAGCCCATATATCAAATGTACCAAAGATGCGAATATGTTTTCACATTTTCCTCCTTTATTGACATGTGTTCTATAGGGTGGTTCAAAAGCTCATCTAAGTGGTAGGAACTGTCAATTATTGTGTTTAGAATATAGGGGTACACTGCTAACATGTACATGGCATGAGAAAACAGCTGTAGTAAAAGAGAATGAAGGGAAAACATATTTCTAGGAGATTTCCAATTTGGGCTGGAGTACTGGCTGCTTTTGGCTAGCTCCCCTGACCGCTTCTTCAGACTGTGCCAGCTTATGCATCAATGGCAGTGGTACTACAATTACAGCGATTTTGCATCAACAGACTGATTACTGTACAGTGAGATTATGCATCAAAGTACTGGTATGGCCTGACTCAAAATCGCCATCAGTGCATCCTTTTGATGGAAATTGAGATATTTCTGGATGTATTGTACCACACTGGCACCCAATGGAAGATATGTTGCATCAGTTGACTATGTGGGCATGGTCCAACTCTGGGATATGACCGATGGCTCATCGCTTCGTCAACTCGAAACAGGATATGGAGATATCACCTCAAATGTATTTTCGCCCACAAGCGAATGCATCATCTTGGGTTCCGATCATGGTTCCATATCTATATGGGCCGCAGCGACCCTGTCCCGGGTTGGTAGCATCCTTGTTGGTCACATCCATCGAGTCAACTTGGTCTCATTCTCCCCCAATGGGGAATGGATTGTGTCAGGCTTGTATGATGGTAATGTCTGTGTGTGGAACTTTCGTTCAGCATTGCAGTTCACAAGCCCACTCTTCCCCCATACCAGCTCTTTACCTTTGACCGAAACCACATCACCCTCAGGCTCGCTCCCAATTACCCTTTCACCCTCGATCCACTTGCCTCGCAACCACGTGTTCATGTCCAATCCCCTCGACTTTGATGATCCCCTATCCCACGAACAGTGTTGGATTCGTTTCTCTTCCAATGCCGACCATGCGTTGAAAGATCCTCCAAGTATAAGGAGTGGGTAGCCCCTATCGTAACGAATGACAAAGGGCGAATCATGGGTCCAGAGAACTCAGATCTCTTGTGGGTCTCAGGGCACTTGCGGAAGCACCTATGTTACCATGGACCATCGAGCATGGTGGTGATACCAAGGACAGTAGAACTGTATCTCAGTGAGATGGCGCATGGAAAGACTTGGCATGAATGTTGAAACGCATAACCAGTTCGTTTTCATGTACTTTGTGCTTTGTACGATATGATACTGCTTTCTTTTGCTACAGATCTGGATTTGAATGTGATTCAAGTTTTCGTTCAGACAGGCTTCCTTTGATCCGATTGGTCTCTGGTTGATTATTTAACGATTATCTGGGTAGTGAAAGGGTCAAGTTGTGGGTTGTATTTTTTGTTCAGACCGATTTCTCAGAGAATTGCAAAAGGAATCCAGAGTACTGTCCGAGTCTGTAGGTGAGTCGGAGCAGCTCGCAGCATACACCGATGGTTAGGCTGTGGCGAAGAGACATACTGAGGTAAGAGAACGCCTCGCTTGCTTGGCAGCAGCATGTATGATGTCATGGCCTCAACTGTCAAGGGGTGGACAGCGTCACCCACTCCGTCCTCGTTTGAACAATGCGCCAACTTCCTGGATTCACTCAGCCCAATGTGAAGATCCATGTTTTAAGAGACGTGTTCATAGGTCGTGGTTCATTTTACACTAGCACATGTGTCGTCCCGGACTGTACATTATTACCCAGTTATTCAAGTTCAGGTTTGATGACTAGGTTGGCAATCACACTAACAGGTTGCAGTTCGATGAGGCATGATGTCATGGATCTATCCCCTGAGGTCTGTGCACTTACAAATTGCCTGAGTCTTTCTTTGTCATCTGTAGGATAGTTATCTGTCCAATCAGTTTCTCGTTTCTTCTTAGTGTCGTGTTTTCTCTCTTCTAGGTACAGTCCTATCGCTATAGTGTGCTACTTTACTTAGCTTTCTCTCTTCTAGCCAATCAACGTGCTTTGATGATAGCTGCGCTGTGGTTGCTAGCAACACTGACATTAACACGACACTGCTGAATCACTCTCGCGGCCCCTAATCATGACAGAAGATATCTCAATGACCCCAATTGAGTCTGTCAAGTCCGGGTCCTCTAAATCCTCTAAGGTTAAAACCATCCCGAGTTCTACCATGCCTCAGATCAAGATGCAAAAGCCGAAGTCCTTTGATGGGGACAAGTCCAAGTTCGCAGATTGGTTTCGCCATGTTCAGGCATACTGGGTGTTCTACAATAGCGCCGATTCCAAGATGAAGATCCTCGGTACCTGTGCATTCATGGACGAGGGTCCCGCCGCTGTGTGGTCCAGTGCTTGGACAGATATGGTGTTGAATCAAGACAAGTCGGATAACGACCCATCAAAGTGGGACTGGAAGGCCTTCGTCGATGCACTTAAAGAGGCTTATGCCCCTATCAGTGAGCCTGCTGAAGCTCAAGCCCGCCTTCGGACCTACAAGCAGGGCTCCACCCTCACCGACCAATACGCCATTGAGTGGAACCGCTTGCTGAGCGAGGCCAGCTACAGGACGATCAAAGCAGGCTCCCCTGAGGCCTATCACCTCATCGACCAGTTAAAGGTGAATGTGAACCCTGTTATCATACGAACTACAGAGGACACTCAAAACATGGGGACTACAGACGACTATAATGCGTTTTTCAAGGCACTGAAGAAGACCAGGAAGTTAGTCGAGAGTCGCTACGGAGGGAAGGTCCCCACTTCCTACCCTATTATCACCACTCATCCTATCCCTCGTTATACACCAACGACTTCTCAACCTCCCCTCCCACGTGATAACTTGACGAATGCTCCCGCTACTGGCTCAAGCTCGGGAGACAAACGAGATGCAATGGGCATTGTTTATGGAGGACAAGGACAGCCAATGGACGTCGGCCGAACTCGTTCCAACCGGCCTCAAGTCTGTTATAACTGTGGTCAGCCAGGCCACTTTGCTAAGGACTGCCCTCAACCCCGTGTTAGTCACCCTCAACGCATCCGTTATATGATCTCCAAGCTTGAAGAAGAAGAGAAAAAGGAGATGAGGGATTTTTGAGAAGGTCGGGAGGTAGCACGCCCTCTCCGACCAAAGGTTTGGATTCGTCTCAAGGTCCAGTTCATCAATGTACTACTGTAGCTGCTGATGAATCAAACAACCATTCTGAGTTGAAACCAACTGAAGCGCATCCCTCAGATTCTACCCCCGCCCCTAGAGCCACTCCTTGGACTTCACCTTGGTATGCTCGTCGTCTTCGAGATCAATCTCCATTATGAGCAATAGGACTTCTCCGAATATTGACACATCCCCAATGTCAACCAGAAGCAACAGAAGAGGTTCTACAGGAACTTAACCGTTTGACGCTTGATGAAGCAACCGAGGCAATCCAGGAGTTACGTGGTCCAAAACGTTTCGTCTGCGGAACTGGAGCCTCTCTATCCCTTCATGTGAATCTTACCACACTCGATGACCAATGTTCCTTTCCTGTGAGAGCTCTGGTAGACAGCGGATGTACTGGATCTTCTATCGACGCTGGTTTTGTGAAGGCCAAAGGATTGAATACTCGTCCTCTCCCTCACCCAATCCCAGTTTACAATGCTGATGGAACTCTCAATTGAGGAGGGTCAATCACAGAATATGTCACGCTGCGAATGTCTACCGGAACTCACTATGAACGAGTAACGTTTGGAGTGACGGATCTGAGAAAGGGTGAACTCTTCCTGGGGCACGAATGGCTATGTTATCATAATCCGACCATTGATTGGAAAGAAGGACATGTGAAGTTTAATCGTTGCCCCAAGTCTTGCCGACTCTCTTATGTCCTTTCTGAACCGGAACAGGAGGAGAACCCAGGGGACGTTGAAACCTTCCTGACCAAAGAGGTCGAAGATGGAGATCGAGTCTTTGCATTTGATATGTTCGGGTACCGAGCACAAGGAGGGTGCCATGTATGTGCTCACACATCTGTTGCTCAACAACTAGCAGAAGAAGCATCCCAAGCTTCACGAATCAAAACGTTTGAAGAGATCGTTCCCTCGAGTTACTGAAACGACTCAAAACAACCAAGATGATTGAATCAAGTCTACACAAGAACCAGTAGGTAATGAGCAGAGTAAATGCTGAAGGTGCGAAGGCACTACAGCGGAGAGCAGAGAGCAGTTGAAGAGGAAATCTCCAAGTGAACTAAACTGGGGGTTTCCCAGTCAGTCCCTTGGGGTTTATATAGTCCTAC
>JBBPJZ010000576.1:0-17197 GCA_038089015.1 Chalciporus aff. trinitensis | reverse complement strand
GTAGGACTATATAAACCCCAAGGGACTGACTGGGAAACCCCCAGTTTAGTTCACTTGGAGATTTCCTCTTCAACTGCTCTCTGCTCGCCGCTGTACTGCCTTCGCAGCCTCAGCATTTACTCTGCTCTTTACCTCTGGTTCTTGTGTAGACTTGATTCAACCCCTTTGGTTGTTTTGAGTCGTTTCAATATGGAGAGTAGCAGATTATTGTCCTTTGCAGGCCGCAACTTCGTCGGTCACAATATTTCACCGTGTGGCCAAGTTGTCTGAAAAGGACAATAAGGCGGGGCTTTGTTGAGTCGTAGGTATCAGCCTACATCATACAGGCCTGTATGGAAGTACTAATATTATTTTCTATTTTACAAATTACCCCAGTTTCGAGAACTTGTCATGACTTGGAATCGAGAACGAAGAACGGATCACTTTACAAGTACACACAATACTACTACAATCACAGAGTTAGCCGCTCCTGCAAAACCACGACACATCCGCGAACGCTCACGCACAGCGAGAGGTTCGGCCAGAATCCCCGGTTACACTGCAATACCGATGATAGACGAGTTTGCTGTCTTCGCATCGTCTCCGAGTCGGCAGATAGGAAGAACTGGCTTAGTGTCTGGCTCGGAGTCCAACCGAGACAACTTTGCCAAGGTAAAACCCCTTCGTGATCTTCTTGGTTGAGCCCGTGATTTCCCCAAGGACCGAAAGCCACAGGGTCGATAAGCGGATGATGGTCGGGTCACTTGAAATAGGATAAATTTCAGGTGGTGAAAGATACGCTGGAGTCACGTTACCTCCATTTTTTCGAGGACTCCATTCCGCTCTGATACTTTTCGCGCCTGAGCTAGTCCTGTTGATGGGTATACAGTTTGCATACGGTTTATAGACCGAACGAACGAGCACACGCACCGAGCGTGATCGGTTGATGAACCTCCCCGATCTCGAGCCTGTGGTAGACAATACATCCTTTTGACGTCCTCCGTGAGCCCAAGGAACCCGAAAAGTACAAATGCCAATGTTACAGTGGTCCACCGCCGAAGTTCAATGTTTACCAGCTGGACAGTAGTAGACTGCCACTCTTGCGCAGTATAAGTTGGGATGGCGTCGATGGTTGAGTGGAGGGCTTTCCACCCAGGCCAGGGCATAAGTGGGCTTGCAACGGCTGCCAATGCTAACGCCAATGCAGTCGGAACCAGTCCGTACAGAGTAGAGGCGATGCCCAACGCGAATAAGCGTCGGCTCCATCCATCCACTAGCCCATTCAATCCAGGAGCTCCCCTATGATCACACCTCATTCGAGCAATCGCCCAAAGAGTGAAAACTGGACACGATACGTGAGCAAAACCCACATGGACTTAAGGGGACGACGTACAAACATATGTCACTGATATCATACCCATAAGTAAGGGGGGAAGGTACACCAGCGGAACGGTGAGGGCGACGCTGGCCAAGCCCGGGAGACATCCAACGTTCTCGAGGATGTAGAAGCGATATTGTTGCACCACATACTCTGTTACGGAGCGAGTCAGGGGGAAAGTAAGTATCGCTTATTGGGAACGTACGCAATGCAATAGAGGCCCAAGGAATGACAATACCGAGTGTAACATCGATTATTGCATTGAGAACAACCTATTTTTCAGGTCAGCCACATATGAGGCAAGGTATAGTGGTGATCTCACTTGATGTCGCTTGGGGTCCAGAGTCACGATCAAGTACAAGCGACGGTTCATGGAGACAGCAGCCGCGGGGAGGGCAACATCAACAGCTGAGAGAAACCGACCACCTTTACCGGGTAATCAAGTCTTGTGAGCGGCCAGGTATCTGGCAGAACTCACAGAAATCGCACCATCCAGGTGCCCAGTTTTCGATGTTGCCATTCCAGCGTACCGCATTAGCAAATTGGACTAAGCAGACGGCTTCAGTCCATGCCAGCATTAAGCATATACCCCAATTGGACGAAACTGTAGAACACGGTTAGTGCCGCTCAACACGAACGCAGCGGAAGACCCACCGAACTGTCTAGGAAGAGGAATTGCAGCCAACACCGCGCCAATGATCGCGCAGACTGCAAAGACGATGTTGGGAATGACGTGCGCCATCCCCAGTCATTAGAAAGCGAAGCCTATTGCGGGGTCGCCGGGGACAAGACTGCATTCAACCTTAAATATCCCAACGATCCCGTGTGCCTCCGCATATACTATGAACACTTCCGAGCAAAGTTTGGGGTAACATAAACTTAAATTAACAGCTTGAACCATACCGTTGCCGAGCTCTTGTGCACATGTGCCCCATGGCACACGACGCCAAAAATGCCGTGGGGCCCTGACCGACAGCCCTAGATGAAGGGAAAAATACACACCATCGGTCTAGGATGGCAGTCAGTACGTGAGCGTACGGAGAGATAAGTGACAAATCATTCCCGAGCGTCGGTCATGAATGACCACCGACAGGAATCTGGTGACGTTGCCAAGACAAAATTAAAGTTAAATGTCTTCCGAATCTATGGCTGGCAACCTTAAAGCCCGGTGCCGGTGGAATCCAAATATCAGTTGATTTCGAGAAACCTCGTCCATGTGGTTAGTGAGGCCTTGAAGACTTAACCTTCGAGTCTCGTGGTCTCGGAGTCTGGGGAAGACCAATCGGGAAATGCGAAATTAGAACGCACACAATGATATGAATATCTACAAAATTCGTCTACGCTTTGCCTTAACATTCGCACATAATCCAATACAAGCTAAGTGCATCCCACTTACATTCGTTTGATATCCTTCTCTGCACATCTAAAGTGAACTTAGTTCACTACCAATCTATCTTCTTTGCACTCCCACCACGGCCCGCGAACCCCCATTCTATTTGGTTCGCAATCTTGATTGCGACACCTAGATCAGACGCGAACCTGAAATGCCACCACCGTTGTTATGACACAGACTCATCAAAGGAAACGAATGGCACTTACGACCACACAGCAGCAGGATTTTTCTGGAAAAAGCGCCCCACGAGGATGACATCCGCTTGTCCCTTATCCAACACTCCCTGAGCAACGCGCCCGTTCGCAATGGACCCGACGGACCCAACTACGAGCTTGTCACCAACGGCCTGCTTCACTGCGTGTGCGAACGGTGCCTGATAGGCTTCCCCTGTTTTCATGATTGCCTGAGGGCTGTTGCCTCCGCTGGACACATCCAGGAAATCGACCCCGTGTTCCGCCAATATACCTGCGAGCTGGACCGTGTCTTCGAGACGCCAGGAAGGCTCGTTGGGGAGCGCCTCCTCTAACCACTCCGTTGCAGAGACCCTGAGATATGATACACGAATAATGAGCGTGGCTGCTCGTGGTCAATAATAAAAGTCCGTACCTAAGGAACAAGGGCATGTCATCGGGAATGATATCGCGGATGGCATCGACAACCTCCAGGGTGAGGCGAATGCGGTTTTCAAAACTGCCACCATATTCATCCGTTCGCTTGTTCGTGTGAGGGCTCAGGAAAGAAAACAGCAAGTATCCGTGGGCGTTGTGAATCTCAATCACATCAATGCCAGCTTTCAGCGCACGTTTCGCAGCCTCAACGAACGAAACCACGACGCCCTTGATCTGAGCCTTGGATAACTCCTTTGGCACTGGGAAATTCTCATTGAATGACACAGACGAAGGACCCCAAACGTCTTCGGGCCAGCCACCAGTTTGCTCAGTCGCCACCAAACCGGGGTGCAACCACGGCGCAACCGTGGATGCTTTGCGACCTGCATGTGCAATTTGAATGCCGACTTTCTGGTTCTGGGAGTGGGCGAACTCGACAATCTTGCGAAGTGGCTCGATCTGACTGTCTTGCCACAAGCCAGAGTCTTCCGGTGTAATTCGTCCCTCGGGTACGACAGCAGTTGCTTCTATGATGGAGAGCCCAGGACCGCGAGTAAAGATACCGCCGACTGTAAATGTGTTGAGCTCTCATGCCAAGCTCATGATCCTGGGGGAAACTACTGACGATGGGCTAGATGCCAGGCGGTAAGGTGACCATCTTCGGCAGAATATTGGCAAAGCGGAGAGAGCTGTTGATAACCCCGATTTGTCACTAAGCCATTCAAGGTAGACGATCGATACTCACGAAGATGCGATTATGGAAAGTGGTGCCTCTGATCTTGATTGGCTGGAAAAGTTTCGGGATAGGTTTGCCTTCCGGCTGTGGGTCGAACGCAGTACCAGCCGCGGGCACTTGTGCAGGAGTGAAGTAGGGGATAGCAGGAGCAGGCTTGTTCGTGGTGGAGGCCATGTGAGGACTGAGAGGGGGGGGATTCGCGACGGGATGTCGTATGTATGCTCATCTTTTTATAACGCCCACGCGGAACAATATTTATTCGGGAATCATGCTTGATAAGGTGGGTCACTGTCGGTGAGAGCAGGATGAGTAACAATGTCGCAAGAAGCAAACATGGTGAGATGGAGAGAGAGAAAAGAATGCTGCAGAGCAGAACTTGAACCCCGATGTGCAAGGGAGTATGGCAAGTAGTCAATTGCAGTGGTCGCAGTAAGTGACGTCGTCGACAGGAAAAAAAAAGGATATTTTCGACCTGAACGCAGCTTATCGGACATTGCGTTTATCTTTCGACTGTTGACATGACCGTGATGGAGAACTGATGGAGACTCCGGGAAGCATTCCGGTTCAGCCGGTTCGGCCCTCTGTGCCGGTCCTCCGCGCTGCCGAGAAGTCCACAAGGCTCGATGTAGAGAATCTAGGGGTGACATGTGCAGTGACGGATTGTTGTTATGACCAGGGTACATACGCGATGTATGAATGAATACATGAAACGAGCAAACACTCTGAGGTTGTTCCTTTAAGGGCACTAACCGGGGATGAACATTCATCGTCTGCATACAGTACGAAAGCAGTCCTCTGTTTGAAGATGAGAACCTGGATGTTATAGGCTCATCCGGGATGGGATAAAATGTCATCATTTGCCTCAACATCATGAAGCTGGATGCCAATTATAATGGCGACAAGGACAGACAGTATTGGTATGATTCGTCCGAGTTCAACTTGGAGGCGCGGTATTAGCCGCGAATTGGATCAAGTAGTGATCTTATCGTGCAGTGAAAAAAAAGTTGGGACAAATTGCATTATTGAACAAGACAGGGGTTCATTCGGAGTTTGAAATGTTAAGTAATTAGAGGTCCGCTACCTTGACCGCTTGACTTGAGCTTTGACCACAAACTTGGGCTTGACTCTCGATACTCGCTTTTCACTTGTTCAGCTAACCCCTGTTGCCATCGTGCAAAACTAACCGCCCCACCTTGCAAAGAAAAAAATGGCCCCCATCAAGTCTCCTAGGCAAGGGAAACCTTACGCTGTATGATCTTGTTTCTTCACCTCAAATCTCAGTATATTGATGCTGTGTGTTGTAGCGTCCTCGAGGGTCTGATGGTGCTTGGCTTCACGACCGTGCACCATTGTCCGCCGCGAATGGAAATAACGCAGTTGGACCAGCAGCTACCGCCACAACTGTTCCAAACACGAAGCTTGTCGTATCCAATCTCCATTATGAGATCACGCCTAAAGACTTGGTGGTAAGTTATACGGCATCTTATTTTCGTAATCTCACTGATTTCCCCTCAGTCCATCTTTGGACAAGTAGGCACGCTCGTTCGCGAGCCATTGATCAGGGTACGATGATTCCGAATTCGAATGCACAATGTCACGTCGCCCCGTCTGGTCACCTGGCGTGGTTCCGTTGCTCTCGTTGAAGTCGGGGTTTCGATGACCGCTTTCGCTTCTGGCTCTTCAGTGGAAATGAACACCAAACTGAACATGAGAAATCACATTTTGCTTTTAAAGTACGATCGCAGCGGTCGCTCCTCAGGTGTTGCCATCATAACCTACGAGAAACCCGCGGAGGCAACACGTGCCAAGAAAGAATTTGAGGGTAAGCTTGCCAAAGGTTTGTTTTCCTTTCCATCAACTATACGCGACCATCTGCATGCTCCAGGAACTGACTTTATCCTCCAGGACAGCCAATGGAAATAGCTTTCGACACCTCGCCAATTCGACGTGCACGGTCTACAAGTATGCCCGGCGTTTCGACTGCTTCCCTATTAAATAGGATCGAACGACCTTCCCTTGCTGATCGCCTGACAAGCAGCGACAGTACAAAACAACCATCAACGTACCTATCACTTCTTCCTTTTTTTTCCTCAGTTGATCATGTTTTCCTTGTAGCACGGGTCCTATTCGCGCGCGAGCACCCCGCTCTGCAAGAGGTGTACCCAAATCGAAAGTTGGGCGGACAGCGCGACCAAAGGCAAAGACGGCAGAGGAGTTAGACAAAGAGTTGGATGTATTCATGGCGGATGACGGAAAGGAAGGGCCGCCTGCAGACTCGAAGGCGGCAGAAACCGTTGTCGCCGCTCAAGATGTCGAAATGGCATGAAGGATTTTTCTTTCAATCATTAATGGCTTTACGATATATCTATGTAGTTCATGATGTGCTTGACATGCTCTATCCAGTGTTCCACGTTTTGCACACTCGGTGCCTCCCGGTTATTACTGTAATGGGATCCACGGACCCTCTCGGAGTCGCCACTTATCCTTTGGCCAGAGCCTTCGCCGCGGTATGCATCGATGCCTGACCATTGTCGAGGTCCAGCGAACCATCTTTCGTGAAGTCTACTTCGACCACCAGAGTTCTGTCACATTGGCCAAGCTTGCCCGCACATGTCGTGCTTTCCACAGTGTAGCTCTAGACGTCTTATGGGCGAGGTTGGATTCCTTCATTTTCCTCGTACAAACTCTCCCTCGGGATTTATACAAAATCGAGCACGATGGAAAGTTGGTATGGCTTCGACTTCTTCGACCTCCCGTATGTGGCACTCATCTGGGAATAGACATTTCTACGACCCATGTCACTCAAGGACTGGGAAATATGGTTCAAATATGCCTCTCGAGTGCGGGTCCTGTTACGATTAGTTGGTTCGACACTCTTCACTAATTGCTCGGGTCTGAGCGACGACGTTATCTTCGCTCTCTCCAACCCCCCCACCTATGGTCCTCTTATCCCGTACTTGAGGGTACTCGGTTGGGATAAGCCCATCAAGAAGTATGCCTCGCTCTTGCGTTTGATGTTGACACCTTCCCTTGAAACACTCACTCTCTCCAACTGCGTCCTGCGCTCGCCCGAGGTGTCTGTCCTGACCTCCATTGGCACCGTATGTCCTTCCATGAGAGTTCTCAGTGTTGGCTGGCAGAAGCCACATCTGTCCCACGTCCTAGATCCCAAAGGCGAAAAGGTCCTATCCGAAGCTTTATTGTATTTACACTCGTTGGAATCACTTGCATGTCCCGGAATCGACGAAGCGGCTATTGTCCACCTCTCTCGTCTTCCTTCTCTCAACCACCTATCAACGGAGCTACAAATCGACTTCCAGCTCGAAAAAGTTAGGCCCTACCTGGCTCCCCCAGCATTCGCAGCCCTCAACTCTTTCACGTTGTACGCAACCTCCCTTTCAACAGTGACGTCCTTGCTAGAGACGATGCATTTCAAACCATGTCGCGTTTCCTTCGAACTCGGGTCCGTACCCTCCCCAGAGAGCCTCCGTCTGTTCTTTATGGCACTCATTCATGCATGCGATCGAAAACACTTGCTTCGGATTTCCCTGACGGTCACAGCCGATCGACCCCGCCAACTCTCTCTCCAAGAAGGCTCCCTATCCACATTCCAACACCTCTTTGCATTCCCCAACCTCGAAGCCTTCGAATTCGATGTCCCATGTACTATGTCCCTCACCGATCAAGACATCGCGGTACTCACCAAACATTGGCCAAAGCTTCGTTCGCTCTCGATCAACGCAAGAGCCGGGTGGGGCGCACACCCCCGAATCACACACCGAGGTTTCCTCGACCTCCTCTCCCATTGCGAACGACTCAACGATTTCGCACTCGCCGTCGATTTCTCCGCAATCGACGTTTGCCCTTCGGAGATACCAGATACGCGTCCTGGAGATGGGATCATGAACGAATGGTGCAGCGCGAGCACGTTTGTGACGTCGCCCATTCAGTTCCCGGTGGCCATTGCTGCGTTTTTGAGTGATGTTTGTCCGAATCTGGAGATGGTGTATGTGTCGTGGTATCATGGGTATCCGGAGGTGGACGAGGATGATATTGCGGCCTATCAGGAGAGGTGGGAGGAGGTGGAAAATATCCTTCCGGCGTTCTGGGCGGTAAGACGGCAGTGTGCAGAGTGGTATACGAGGGTGGAGAAGAAGGAGGAGTCAGAGGGAAGCGTTTCGATGAGTTGAGGCATACGTGTGTCTTGCTTTGTGGTGGTTGAAGATTGGGATGATGTTGGTGGTGAGTACCTTTATTATCATCACTCTATGTCCACGTTCCTACTGATTAATAGATGCGTAGGGTGCCTGGGGTGCATCGCCTCGTCTTGTTGAGGTGTTCCATGCGGCACGAATTTCAGCACTGGCCTCAGCGGCCGTTTTGTGGGGGGAGAGCAGACGTTTGAAGGTGTACAATGGATACGATACCATACTAGATGCGCGAGTATCGCACTTTAAGCTTTAAGTTTAGTATATATACTTCTGGGGGTTGTGGCACTTGTAGATTATCTTGTTCGAAGAATCCCCTTCTGGGGTGAATGTAATTCCATGTCGATGTAAATATTATTATAGTTATAAACAACTGCTCCCCTGTTAATATTTCGGTGAACGATGGAAGGAATAAGGAAGCGATGCCCTCCCAAGAGGCTTGGCTGAAAACTCTGCCAGGAGTGACAGTATGATTTGAGTGACGTGCACGGCTGCGATTGACATAACATGTCAAGGGTACGGCCGACGTGGTTCAGACGGATCAGCCTGCCAACCTGTTTGACGTAGGGCTCCAAGGTTCTTGCCGCTGCTGTCCTCTGTAACTCTTGTATGGGGGCAGTTTCCAATCCAACAGGTTCAACCCGCTTGTGTGGCTGCCTCTCGAACCCTCCAGCCTGATCCTGCCCTGGATAGTCTACTTGGGGTGTGTGCTGACAGAGAACCTGCGCGGTCAGTTTCGGGGGTTTCTAACCCACTCGTCTAAATGCCACTCCAGGTCTCCAGAATCGAGCTGCTCTTGTCGCCCACTCAGGGGAAGCCCGTCTGAATTGGGAGTTCGTGTCCGACGCAGAGCTTTGTTGTATGGAACCCCGTGTTTCTTCGGTCTGAGAGGGAGCACCGATAGCCGAAGTCGAGGAACGTCGTGAGGACGGGAAGATCACGCCCGGTCGCGGAGATCGGGTTAATCTCGCGTTGGCTCTTGCAGCTGCAGACTCCCGTGCAGCGTCGACAGTCGGACCCAATCCTCGACTCATCTCTGTGCCATCGACTGTTTTCTGAGGGGGTCAATGGGTTTGCTGTATGCGTACTGGGAGTGGCTTACGGTAGAAGATAGCGGTGTAGGTGGGACGCTATCGAGGACCGGATATTGCGGTCACCCAATTGGTCCTTTCATCGACGTTGTTTCCGTGAAGCTCTCGAAGTCTTATCGAGAGCAGAGTTTGGTAAACTGCTAAAGAAGAGATAGGTGTTCTTGGGATTGAACTCGCCAATAGATTCGACGTACCTTGTCCGTTGGTGGAGTTGGACATCTTCGTTCGCGCTGGCGTATATAGTTGTGTGGAAAGATGAGAATCTCTTCTCGATCTCGATGAGAAGCCCTCCGTGCAGTTAGGCGCCCGACGCTGAGTCAGAGCTTTGATATGGGAATCGAACTGTCCCCATCGGAACACTGACAGTCCACGGTCAAAGGTCACCGCGATATGCGGCCTCAACCTACTGTATGATCCAAACGAAAGGCCATTGTGGTCTCGATGGTTGAGTTGAATAGCTATACAGGACATTATCCGAGTCACTATCCACAAGGATCTGTGTGTGTAATTGAACTGTGCGCAATCATGAATAGTAGCGTATACCCCATGAGATCGACCCGAAGAGACGATCATAGAAACAACGTAGCCGTCGATCGCAGTTTGAGTGTCGCCCAAGGAGTCAAGGCACGCAAAAACGTATCTGCCTAGTAGATCACAGGCGGCGCTTGTCAATGGTGCACACGGGTGCAAATGGGGAGAAGGAAGTGTTACAGGCAAGCCTCTGTAAGCCTCCGGGGAAGTTCTTGTAAGTACTTATCACATGCAGCATGGATCCGGAGAGAATATTAGACAACGCATAAGTAATCCCCTCAGGCAGTTTGACAGGGTAGCGTGGCATCCGCAGTCCCCCCGAGTCACCAGACTGAGACTCGCACACGCAACTCGCGGCCGAGTACGCTGTAGCTATACGACTTCTTGTATTGACTGCATTTGTTAGGTAGACCAAGTGATAGACATCGAGGACCTTGGTTGATTGGGGGGTCTTTGCTAGGTCGACTGTTCAACGTTGACCCGGCAAATTGACTACTGCACCCAAATTGCACCCGAACCGTTCCCAGTGTCATCGTGCTTTGCAATTGGAGGACTCCAACGTTCTTTTGACTTGTTTCGTTCCTCTTACAGTTGCACCCGTGACGACTTCCGTGACGTCGCAGACATATATAAAGAACATATAAAGTCGTCTGACTACCGCGACTTTTTTCTTCCTTTGAGCCCCACACCACAACAGGGTTTTCATCCAGTCAATTCTTTGGTTTAGCTCTTGGGAAGATGTACGTTCTCTTCTGCGTTTGCTTAGCTCGGCCCTGACGTGTCCCTTGTCGAGCAGAACTCTGGTCACCTATCTATAGCTGTGTACTCTCATTGATATGGCCGGCAGAACCGAACTAGTGTATACCCCTCTCGAGGAAATTTTCGAGGTGCGAGTTGTTTCCCATCCCACTACCAGGTTGCGTTTCGCTGAAACAAAGCCCATATTCTTCATAGATTCATGCCACGTTGCGCAGGAGCTTCCGAGCTGGTAAAATGAGGCCGATCGAGGCTCGCAAGAGGCAGATTCTCCAACTTGGCTATCTTATCCAGGATAACTACGACCTCTTCAAGAAGGCTTTCGTGGAGGATCTTGGCCGCCCTTCTCTTGAAACCTCCTTGTATGCGCCTTTTGTATCACGATTCGACGCCTTGCTGATTGTCCTGACAGCCTTGAGCTTGACGTCATCCTCGGTGACTGCAAAATTGCCTACGACCGTGTTGAGAAATGGGCTCGTGCAGAAAAGGCACCCTTTAACATGAACTTTGCCGCTTTCCGTCCTGTCGTTCGTAAGGAGCCGAAGGGTGTCATTCTCACCATCAGCCCATTCAACTATCCAGTCTGGTTGGCGCTTGGCCCCTTGGTACGTGTCTCCCAATATTTGCTGTCCAGCTAGTGACGCTGACCTATCGGTACCAAGGTGGGAGCCCTTGCTGCGGGTAACTGTGTCGTACTCAAGCCGTCCGAGCTCTCACCAGCAGTGAGCGGTCTCCTTGCTGAACTTATGCCAAAATACCTGGATCCCGACGTGGTACGCGTCGTGTTGGGCGCTGTGCCTGAAACGACCAAGGTGCGACATAACTCAATCATGCTTGACTCGTCGTCTGACTTTCATCACTCAATTTAGCTTTTGGAGCTTCCTTGGGACCACAGTACGTGTATTTTCGGCTAATCTTGGTTTCCCAAGCCTGACACGGCAAAGTTTTATACACCGGAAGTGGACGCGTGGCTAAAATCATCGCTGCTGCGGCTGCTAGAACCTTGTCACCCATCAGTCTCGAGGTGTGTAATGAATCATCTGATGTGATCACTCGTAAGTCATGACTTTCATTTAGCTTGGAGGCAAGTCACCCGTCGTCATCGACCCCAAATGTGATCTCAAGACCGCGGCAAGACGCATCATGTGGGGCAAATGCGTGAATTCCGGTCAAACCTGTGTTGCGCCCGACTACATACTCGTTCCGGAAGATGCTCAAGATATGGTCATCAAGGCATTCCAAGACGCGTTCGTCCCAATGTAACCCTGAATCCTCACAGCGCTGATAATCTAGTATCTTCCACAGTTACGACGAGTTCTATCCCAACGGTGCAGCTACATCACCTGATTATGGCCATATCATCAATGGGGCGCACTTCACGCGTATCAAGGGTTTGTTGGATGCGACAAGCGGCGAGATTGTGCTTGGGGGAGAGACCGATCAGTCGAGGCTAACGATTGCACCTACGATTGTCAAGAACGTGAGAGGGAACGATCCGTTGATGAGCGAGTGAGTCGTTTGTTGTAAAAGAGATTGAACGGGTACCTGATTGATGTTAGGGAGCTGTTTGGTCCCATCTTACCTGTCGTCCCAGTTAGGGACGTTGACGCAGCTATTGAATTCATCAATGCCAGGTATGTTGTATCCAGCATGCTTTGTCCTGTATCGTAACTGAGTCTCTGTGCAGGGATCACCCGCTTGCCCTTTATGTCTTCACGCAGGATAGTAACTTCAAGAACAAGGGTCAGTCTTTCGAAAGTCCTGACATTTCGTGTGCTGATTGCGGGGATTTTTTAGTCTTTGACAACACGCAAAGTGGTTCAGCTATTGCCAACGACTGCCTTATTCACTGCGGCAGTACGTCCAGGATTCCTTGCGGATTAAATTCTTTGGGCCTAACTGGATCCTGTAGCGGATGGTATCCCATTCGGCGGTATCGGACCAAGCGGACGTGAGTACCTTGGTTGAAACATTGTTCGCTAGTGAGACTGAATATGTATTTGAATCAGAGGGCTATCAAACTGGAAAATTCGCCTTCGAGATGTTCACTCATATGAGAGGATCACTCGACTCCCCTTCCTGGATCGACACGCTCCTCGGTAGCAGGTTCCCGCCATACACGGTAGGCTCTGAGTTTAGTCAAGTGTGCACGCCGTGTACTCAACGTTTTCGCAGGCTAAAAAGGAAGCCTTCCTTAAGAACTCCCTCAGGCCTAAGCTTCCACCCCGTCTGGTCCCTTCGCCAATGGCAAACGGCGACAAGGTATATTTTTTATCTGGGGAGCGTGTTACAGAAGCTTATTGATCAAAGGCTTCGATCTACAGAAAGTAACCTTGACCAGCCACACTCGAAGGAATACCGCGAGATGGGCTATGTTGTTTGCTGGGCTACTTGTGTGGATTATTGTACGACGAAACGACGCGCAAGATCTAGTCGAGTGGTTGAGGGGATTTCTGAATGTCTAGGGTGACTCTTTCATGATTTCACTTTCACTCTGTACTCGAAGGGATTGCTGTTGATTGTACTCTTTCTCTGCTAATACTTGTGCATGTTATCACTTGCTGCATCTGCTTCTCATTCTTATTCATATATTACATGTCATTCACTCTCGTTGACTTAGTTTTGTTTTCCTGCATCTTTTCACAATACACGATCTTTCTTGAATGGCCCAAGATGTGGATTAGCTATCACTTTCTGAAGTGCGTTTGGTCTATAATATACAGGCCCTATGGCATCCCTTATTACGTCGAGTTTATTCTTGCTCATAACCGGGTATCCAATAACTTAAACTCTCCTCCAATTCACCATCCTCTCCTCCCCCGATTCCGACGAATGCGATGACGCATGCGAAGACATCCGCTTATGCGATGCAGCCCCAGCCCCAGCCTGACCCTGCGAATGACGCGCCCGCCACTCCTGTGCCTTGCGTTCTTTCCGCGACTGCAATACCTCCGGTGCAGCTGTCCGCAACGCCTCTTTCATTTCAGGGGAGAGCTTTGAGAGAGGGGAAGCAGCCAGTCGGATCAGATCTGCGGGTGCGTATATCGGTACTGTTTGTAGCGAAATAAGACGTCAGCGTCCACCTGCAGGTGGGAGAGAGGGGGGGGATACTCACGAGAGGGGTGACTCGTACTCGGTGGTGCAGGTGAGATGGACCGCATGCTTGACGGCGTTGGTGACACTGAGCGTGAAGAGCTCGAAGTGTATGAGCTGGACAGCGTGCCCAATTGCAGTTGACCGGCAGACGATGAGCCTGAGAGGCGGGCACGTCTGTGAATGGGGATGTAGACGCCTGGCGAAGATGGCGAAGAGGAGTGCTCGGAATGTTCGTATGCACGCGAGGTGGGGTAATGGATCGTGATAGGAGAGGACATCGTCGTTCGTTCGGGATAAGGGGTGCTAGGTGTGGGTGTTATAAGAGACCCAGGTAGTGACTCGTCGTATCAGAGACATTGGATTTTTATATGTGAATCACAGCATGGATATGACACTGCGGATGAGTTGTATATGCTGTCGTGTCACGGTGTCAGGAAACCGGGGAAGGTCATCGAATGTCAGTGTGCTTAGGCGAGACTTCCCGCAAAGCCGAGAATGTTCTGTCCGAATCCGGTCGCACTGATGCACACTGCCCACGCAGCACCAATGACAGGCCGATACGGATTGCCTCATCCCCGATGATTTATCCGCCATGATCCGTCGTCCGAGTCTCGGGTTTGTCAACTGTCTCACTCATCCTCTGCATGACCCGGTCCGAATCATGTGCTGCAATGCATGATCATCATCGTGCAATTGTATTGAGTGGGGTCACAGCAATGAGTAGGCGTAAATTAATGCAGCAAGTATGTGGAAAAAAAAACTATCAAAATGGCTCTCGTATGATCTCAAGTCCTTCACGCATGAACGCAATCATGCCTCAACAAAATTCTTGATGTTCTCTAGCCATCTGACGTACTCCTGAGACAAACGTCAGTCATACACACCCGGGCGAAACCACACGCATGGACCCACCTTTTGTTCCTTCCACTCCGAGTATTCAGGAATAAAGTTGGCAAAACCCGCATCGATACCACGCTCCTGCATGTACTTCTCAAACTCCTCCTGAACGGCCACGTCCAAGGTCTCAAACTGGGGACCAATGTACAATCCACGGCGGTTCCAGTCTGCCTCAGCGGTGAGCTCAGTGCCGAGCTGGGCATCTGGGTAGTACGAAATGTTATCAACGACAAAAGCACCATCTTGGCACATGGTGTCAACATTGATAGAACCCTTGGCGTTGTTCTGTCGAGATGTGCCTTGTCAATCAAAGCCCTATACCATGACCAACGAATAACAAACCTTGGTAATGGAGAACGACACACGGATGGGAGAACCATCCATATCTTCCTCTTCCTCGGCAGCCTCCTCATCCCGCTCAAACTCAGGCTCTTCGATGTTCTGAATGTCGGCAATGGAGAACATCACACGGATGCTAGTCCACAACAACGAGACCATCAACGTCCCACTCTCGAAACATGCGTCAAAAGACGCTCACCTCTCATTACCAAACTTTCGAATGAGTGTGACCTCGTCATTACCAACGCTGTCCTCAATCTAACAAACACGAAAAGGAGTAAACACACCGCCCTGACACATGCAAAAAGGGACCCACCTTCCACACACCCTGCTCCTCGAACGCTTTCAAAAAGTCAGGCTTCTCTTCCGAAGCGCCCTCCTTCTCATACTTGAGTTCCTCAGCCAACTTTTGCGAGAAAATCACGTCAGCTAGTAAGCCACGTCCAGTCAGTCAATCACCCCGTCGCCATACGTGTGAAACATAAACCACACATACCAGAACCCGCCGAGAAACGCGATGCGGTCAACGAAAACGCCCTGCTCGCAGACACCCCGACGCGAGGTGCAGCTTGAACAGTCAAACGGAGCGCACCCCCGTTTCTGAGAGCGGGACGGGCGACGACGCGGGAGGCAGAGGTGAGTTGGCGAAGGGCACGGAGAGCAGACATCGTCAATAGTAGTCTAGGAAGTTTTTTGGGGGCGACCCGTGAAGGATGTTACAAGAGGTGAAGATGGATAGAGCGGACTTGACCCTGTTATGGCGCACAAAATTTAAGCGAGTTGTTTGGCAACAGCCTGTGAAACAAACAACCGCCGCTCCTTTTGGAAGGTGACACCGCGGATGAAAACGTGGTGGGAGTCATGGCTTCGGGGCATACATGGTTTACAGGCTCATAATCTTTCTCACAAGCAATTCAATTGCTTCAAGTCCACTTTTCGAGAATCCGTAATAAATGGTGTTCATAAAGACAGGAAGTCCAGTCGGCAGTGGACCACACTCGGACCGCATTGTCAAGTCTACCAAGCTGCAGGACACGACAATTCAAAACACTGTACAAGAACAACATTCACAATTCGGTTGGGCTTCTACATCGGCACTATCCTACACATAAATTACACCCCTGAATCAACACACTGCAAAGCAAGAAAGCATACAAGGACGGAGAGCATATCGTCGAAAAGTCCTAATCCATAACCATAGACGTGATGGAAAGCAAGTGGTTACGAACGAAGACGGAAGGGGGGTAGGGGTCCAAAAAGAAACCAAGCGTCAAAGGAGTTCTCCATACCTAAACAGCTCGATTCGTCATTGAAGAAATTCTGCATCCTCCACCGGCAAATTATTTGACCACTAAATGGATCCTGAAACACTTCACCACACTTCACCTCCCATCTCCATTGGACCCAATTAAAGGTTAAAGAAAAGTCGGAAAGTTGGGCATGTCCCAGGAGGCAGAAAAAGTCAATTCGAACCGAGTAACAAACGCGACGAAGACAGAAGACAATGCAAGACACGGGAATATGACGAAGATGCGAAATACGGTCGAGACAGTGTTGATGAAGAAAGTGCTCCGGATGTACACGAGTAATCACTCATCATGATCGGCAGGGCTGTTTGTGCCAGGCTCAGATGCATGATCGCTCCCACCTGCGGTCCCGCTAGAGGTGGGGCTCTCTGTGATCGTGGCAACTTTCTGCTTCTTCTGCTTGGTTTCGCCGTTCTTGCCGGCCCTGGATCGCTTCTTTCCAGTCGCACCGTTCTTCGATGCATCAGCGGGATCGATAGTAGTCACCGCTGACCCATTTGGAGGCGGCGGAAACGCGCCGGGCGGAGCATAATGGGGGAAGAAACCTGGAGGCGCCAAGTGATAATAAGGAACCATGGGAGGTGGATGACTCGTTCCGTTGGCTGCACCATCTGGAGAGGACTGGCCGTCATGACCCGGCGGCACAAATCCAGGTGGTGGTGGATAAAAATAGGGATAAAATCCTTCCGGTGGTGGATAATGCGCTATTGCATGGATAGGTGGGGGTGGTGGCTGCGTCGTTGCTGGGGTCGGTGGAGTTTCGTTTGTCGCCTGCCACTCAGACTCGCCATTCTGAGCTGAAAACCATTTCCAAGGTAAGTATATGCACCAGGTATATGATGGGCAGGTTTACGGACCGACAAAGGACGATTCTGAAC
>JBBPJZ010000575.1:0-17197 GCA_038089015.1 Chalciporus aff. trinitensis | reverse complement strand
AGGCCGCCGGAGCAGTTTCTATTTCCTCCTGAGGTCCGATTCAAGTCCTATGTCGGTGTCACGGTGTTGGGATATTCGTCGATGAAAGCTTATTTGGAATGCTAAGCTCTTCTCTGGTCCTGGGAATCAAGAATCTGCCTGCCAACCTTTGGGGACTTGAAGACTTTGACAGATGATCAAGTACTAGCGACGATCCGGTCCTAAAGAGATTTCCGCCCCCTCTGCCTAGTATTATATGTATGTAAATCGAAACTTGGTGACTCGACATGACTGAACGTTACTCGTATCTTGAAGTACATATTTCAACACCGTGACCTTCGCAACCAGCCCTGGAACAGAAAGATTGAAGAATACAGACTTGACATTCTGCTGTCATCAAGGTGTGTTCCCAATTAATTATCCTCCACCTCCTCTTCGGTCACCTTGGCATCTGCGGCCTCTGTATCAATTTTTGGGGGTGCTGGATCAGGTTCCATTTCCTCCTGAGGTCATCCGGATTGAGTTCCGTCTGGAGATATTCATTGACGAAGACTTACCTCTTCTAAAGCTGGAATGGGGAGCTCTTCTGTGGTCTTGGGATCGAGGGTCTGCGTGTCGATTGGTGTATATTCGGTGACTTTCACAGAGGCCAAAGTTGCGATTTCATCCTAAATATTACTTCAGCATTGTTCTGGTCTACCTCGAGAGAGATGCCTTACATCGGTCAAGGCGTCTGAGTAAACTTGCACACGTTCCACCTTCGAAGCACATCAGCATCGGGAGAGAATAAGAGTAGTCATGTGAAATGACGTGCCTTTCCCGTCCAAGCCTTGGATGGCGCAGCCGGATATTCCTCCAAGAGGTACAACTGTCCATAAGAGTAAGGACACATGCCACGCATGAATATAATGAAATGCAAACCTGCCCCAAATTAGTGCGTCCATCGATCGGCTTTTCGTCGATTTTCTGTTTATCGACATACAACCTCCACTTTTTGGCGTCCGCATCTTGGACGAATGTCATATAGAATGGTACATTTAATCCACATGTGGTCTTCTTGTCGGAAAGTTCAATATTTCCAACGTGGGCATAGAGGTACTTGGCGCTGCGGAACACAAGCTTGTCGCTCTTGCCATCGAAAATGCGTACGACTTCAGAAAACTCGTCCCCAGTAGCGGTAGTAGGGTGAGAATCATTGCGCCTGGCCCAAATGACGACGCTAAAGGACTTTGCGCTGTTTAATTCGGTGAAAGCCGTGACTCGGCGCCCGCTTCAAGAAGACTGAGTGGGACATGATACCAAAGCTAGAAAGTGAACTCACAGAGTGTCAGCACCTGTCTGTTGAATGTGCATGTCGAAATCATAAGCCAACAGGTTTCTTGCCTCCAGGTCACCCTCGTCCTTGGTCCAGACCAGGCTCCCCTGCTTATTGATCTGTCCGATGAACAGGGTCGGCTCCTTCAACCCTGCGAACTTGTTGTTGTTGGGAAAATGTGATTCAAGGGTAGCAGGCGTCTCCACGTATAAGGAATGAGAAACGAGGGGTGGATCTTGATTCGCAAATCGCGGAATCTTGGCACGAATGAGGGCGGTGAATTTGAGGAAATCGACGTCCGCATGGGGGCTCAATGGTGACATGAGAAAGAGTGGGATCGATTTCCCCTTTCCGGCGGCTGTGGAGACCTCTTTGATGGTGGAGAATATGTATCCGATAGTGTCAAGGCGAGCAACGAGTTCCGTGAAGTTCGAATACGCTAGCTCGAGTCCGGCAAGATTGGTGGGATAATCTGGTGCTTTGTAGTCCCCAGATTGGAGCATAGTTTGAGAGCTGTACAATTCTTCGGCAGCAGCGACGAGCTCCATTCCAGATATCGTTTTCGTCCCAGACCTGGACCCAGAAACGAATCCAGACAGCTCATCGAGGAGCTTCCGGTGCTCGGAGACAAAGTCTGTGTTGGCAGAGCGAGCAGCAGACTGGAATTTGGGGATGTGATCGACGTACTTCTTCCCACCATCTTGCAGGACTGCGAAGCGACTGGCGACATCGTCCAGGTTTCCGAAGGCGGTAAGAATGTCTTCGAGAAGCTGCTGGTCAATTTGATGAATGACGGTCGCGGCTTGACGAAGTTCTGCGGGAATAGGCTGAAGAATAACGGAGATCGGAACTCCGCCATCTTTAGTGATCAATTCAGCGAGCTCCGGGAAAGTATCAAGAACATCTTGCGGATTACCAGGGACGGTAGGAAGCGCAACATCCCCATGGAGCTGCGCACACATTAGTTGCAAGCATTGGGAGCAACCTGACACATACCACGACATCAAACTTATCGTTCAAATTCTCAAATTGATTCTTGATGCTGACGTCCACCTTCCCTTTGAGGTCTACCAAACCTTTAAGCTTCTTGAGCTCTGCCTCCAAAGCACCCTCTACTTTCTCCTCTTCGCTGAGCTTTGCAGAGCGTGCGACAAGGTTGACCACGACGTTTCCTCCGTAGACGATGCCGGATACAAAGTGAGTTGCCAGGTCGTTCGCAATATAATCATCGCGCACGACGGGAAGGACTTGGTGGCCGAGCTCATCTTCTCCGAACAGAAGGCGCTTCTCGTTGAGCCGCATCTTGAGGCTCATCGCCCATGCGCGTGACTGAGTGTTCGACTTGTAGTCGTTTAGATACGCCGCCGAACCCTTGACAGAGATGAGTCCGCCCAAGATTTCGACAGAGAGTTCGGCGCTGATGTCGATGACGCTGGCTTTGTCGTCAAAGGAATTGGACATGCTAAGGGAAAGCTCTGAGTATTTGACATCTTGGTGCTTTATGAAGCCCTTCTCCATCTTGTCGAGGTCATACATCTGGACCCCGAGGAACTTGCCACGTCGTTGGTCGTAGAGCTCGCCGAGATGGACGGGGTAACCCAGAGTAGGGCGTTCAAAGACAGAGGGTGGTATTCCACCAGAGGGAGACGTCTTGGATGACATTCTAAGAGGTGGTTGGTGTGTTGGATGCCACTGGAGACTAAAGTCCCAGGTCTATAAGTACCCATAAAATGAAATCTGAATTGCATCTGTTAGGACTTATCTCCGGAAGCTAGCCATGTTGAGGGAGAAAAGTTTTCCCTTTCAAGTAAACGTCAACTAGCATTGACAACGACGCGAAGACTTACCTAGTCTGGTGATTGGACCGGTTTACGAGGCAAGTGGACGGCTTGCTTCATAGACCGCCCCGAGATGATCACAAGTAATCGGACGTTGCGGTCTCGCCCCCGTCAGCTAATGGACTCCCCTTCCGGTAAGATGCCAGCGAACTTCCCTGCCAGCATGCTGTCAATGAAACCAAAGCTTGAAAGCTAGCCTAACCAGTAACTGTTGAGGTCTTGTGTCTGTCGATTAATGGGCTTCCATTCCGGCGCCGGTACTAGTAGGTAACATAGCAGTGAACTCCAAGTTCCCTGCCAGCCTGCTGTCAATGGAACAATGGCTCCGTCTATGGCCTCTCGAAACGGCCTAGGGTCCTCAGAATGTCTTGTTCACCATAATCGGTGCCAGTTACATAGGCTGGACTCCTATCCTAGTGGTTTGAACTCGAATTCAAGCAATTGAAGCTGTCAACCTATGAACGTCAAGAGTCAAGACTACGGTAAGTGACACAGCTTAGGTATTGAACAAGTGCAGATGCTTACGTACAACTCAGCTCAACCCTTGGTCATCCGGCACTGAGTCGGGCCTCAACAAAAGTCGCAGTAATGGACGAGAGTACCATTCCTCCTAGTGAACGACAACGGTGCTAAATTGCCATGATGCATGAAGGACGAATGTGGGGCAACACGTTCACTTTTCCATGGCCTTACCATTCGGTCCTTCGCTCTCTGACCTGCGATTACTGCTAGGCCCCAGATCTTCAAGTCCCATAAGGCCGATTGTAACCGCTGTGCCACTTTCAAGTTGGAGAATGTATTCTATACCACTAATAATTTCACTACTGGTGAGGATCTTGAAGGCTGACGCACTGACGGCAAGATAAACCCAACTACCTACACCTGCCACAGTCTACCCATATTGCCGCGGGCGTCTCCGAATCCATGCCACACTGATTCCATGCCGTATTCCGGTCTTCCCTTCTCCATCGTACTTACGAATCGTCTACTCGGGTACGGCTGAAAGCAGTTAAGCATACAGGTAGGGCGTAGTGCATGATTATTGATGGCTTGGACGTAGGAAGGCAATTCTCCCAGTCTATGGCCCAGATCCACGTAATGAATTCACGTTGACTTTGAACGCAGAAATTTCGTACGTCTTCTCACTTGCGCCTAGCATCATGAGTCGTGCTAACTTTGTCTTTCTTAGTTCTGGGCTAAGAAGAATGCGACCAGAATGTTTTTGTCGCCACTGCATTCTTAGTGTAAGAGGCAGCGTTCATGCTGTCTGCATGGTGTCATTCAACTGGCTGATCAGGTTGGTCAGGATTGTGGGGTCTGTCTCTTCTGGGTACGAGACCCGGGATAGCCCATTTGGATGAGGGAGTATATAAGGAGGTCAGGATGTCCCAATCATCCAATCTAACAACGAACCCTGCCTCCATTAACCATGTCTTCCAATGCTCTCTCAGGAGGTGTTCCTCCCGCAATCCTCGAGCGTCCTACCCTCGGCTACGGGGCTTTCTTGGGCGAGCTCTTCGACGAGCGAACCGGAAAGTTCCTCGGAGTCCAGCTTTTCAAGGATTCTGCCATGGATAAGAAGATCAGCGAAACACCTCTGCAATACAGCGACCTAAAGCTGAGCGTTTCTAACAGTTTCGAGCAGAAGGCATCCGTCATTGACGTCAAGGCTGAGCTTGCGGTGGAAATCCTCAGTGGCCTTGTCTCCGTCAAGGGTTCAGCCTCTTATCTCAACGATTCCCAATCCAACACTCATGAGCAGGCCTTCGGAATGTCTCTGAAGCTTCGAAAGGACGAGAAGCGCCTTCGTTTCGCTGAACTGAATATGGCACAAGACTCGCTTTACGTCGCCAAGAATGACTACATTGCTGAGGACCTGGCGACACACTTTGTCTCTTCCATCGTTTTTGGAGGTTCTCTCGTCATCAACCTCGTCGCACAGACTTCCAAGTTGACTGAGGAGGAGAAGGTCGAGGGTGCGCTTGAAGTCAAGCTGAAAAGGTTACAAGGTGTTGTGGACCTGAACGGGAAAGCGGACATAAAGATAAAGCAGAAATTCGCCCATTTGGATGGTAAATTTGACCTGGTGGTGAGACCCTCTGGACTCAGTATATCTCCGTGAGAGTTTAATCAGCCTTCCTCCCAGCTCCATGGCGACATTGCCTTGAAAAAGGTCCCCGTGAATGTACAAGACGTTCTCGACACCTTCCCTGAGGCCTGTGAGTTGATCGGGGATGGTGTACCTGTCTCTGTGACACTCCAGCCAATTCCCACCGAGATTCGTAACGAAGCAACTGTCGTCCATCATATCGACAAGAAGATCATGGAAGATATCCTCCGTGCATTTGGCAACCTCGAAGATGTTGTGGGTCGCTTTGCGGTCCTCAGAGACGTCGCGAAGACGTACCAATCATTCATTCCCAAATACGACATTGCTGTCCGGACTTCATCCGCAGACTTTCTTGTTGAGCACCGAAAGCTCCTTGCGAGGCTGTCCGGTTTTGTCAGCGGGGCCAGGACGGGCTCTCACACAGAGGACGGTGCTCGGCTTGCCCAGGATGCAGAAGCGCTGTACGACTCGCACATAGAGCTTTCGGGCGAGTATACTGCTCCTGCTTACCATACCAACCTTGTCGGACTGGAGAAGGCACGCGCTGATTTTGAAGAGTTCGTCACGCGCGTGGAGAGCACTGGCCATCACCTTAGCAGTCTCTACGATATCTCTCTCACCACCAGCACTGGACGCCTCATCCCACTGTTCCTTATGTCCTCTCTGCGCACCTACAATGACGCCGCTCTCATTCGTTTCATATCTTACATCATCCAACGCAACCAGGGCAGATACATGAACCGGAACCCTCCTGTACAATGTTTCGTTGTCTACGCTGAAGACCCCAATGCGGTCGAAGCTCACTTCCCCAACGGGAACCAATTCGCGAACCAGAAAGACCCTCAATTCTGGGTCGGGCATATCAGCGATGTCGGAAATCTTTCGTGGGCTTTACAGCCCGATCCGCTAGGTGACCTCTGTGCCATGGTTTACGATATGGAGATACAGCGCAGTACCATCGGGTCCAACCAACCAATGCAATTGTAAGTTCAGTTTTTGCTCATTCTATTGGTGCACCACTCAGGCTGTTACTCATCATTACTCTTCTCTTCCGTTGCGTTTTCCAGGGCCTCCTATAATTTCCCTCTCTACCCGAAGGTTAGCCCAGCTGGGTCATTCACCGTCATGGTTCGAGGCAAACGAACAGCCGTCGGTTCGGACCCCAACGACAATAGATCCAACTCGGCTCTCGCCTATCTCACGGATGGCAGCACCAACATGGCTGTTTTCCGCGTCGAATCCAACATGTATATGGAGCTATCCGGACCAATCACCATAGCGGGACAGCCCACTACGCGCCCTCTTAACCAGTTCTTCTGGATGACATTTGTGCAAGACAAGGCAAACGGAAAGCTAGAGTTGTACGTGGACGGGCAGAAAATCGCAGAACATGGCGCAGTAAGTATCAAATGGGGGAATGTACGTTGAGCCATCCTTTTAATAACCAGAATGAGTGCTGACCATCTTTGTTCCCTTGAGCAGCTCAGCTATCGAAACATTTTCCCTTATAACCGTATCATGCAAGGTTTTGTGCGTCGAGTTACATCCTTCTCTCTGGGCAAACTTGCTGACCATCCTTGAAGGTTCACAAAGTGCAGGTCTATCGTGGTGCTCTTACTCAGGTCTGTTGGTCCTTGTATGTTACCGAGTCTTTCACCAGCGACTAACCGTGCTTGATAGCCACAAATTGCATACATCACTCAGACGCCATTCCTTCCCAAAGAGATAGACGCCATGCGAAAGCACCGCTGAAAGGAGGATAGGGTTTTGGCCGCGATGTTCAGAATTGTTTAGTTTGAACTTCACTTACTGTTTTGTTGTGGTGGCTAATTGTTGCGTTTAACGGTGGAGTTCAAATCATTAGTGAGAATGAATGACTACGTATATTTCTTCCTATGCAGATTAGAGTAAAACTCGGCGAATATCAGAGGCACTCATCTTCTACCTCGAGGCCGGGTGATTCGAAGACTTCGAATTGAATCTTGGCCGGGTCCTTAGAGAGCATATGGTAAGTATTCGAGTTATAATAATCTTGAATGCTGGAAGCACGGTCAGTGTCCCGACTTAAACGTATGCGTCCTAATGGTAGACTCTTGGTTGTTCCTCAACCCTCGGCTCCGAGTTAAACTTGAAATATCGAGAGGTTCCCTGCCGCGCTTCACTCCGGGCCCTATACATCCCCCCGGTTCCAATAGCCAAGAACAAGCTGCGCAGAGAACGATAAAGGAGAGAATTACACTTGAATGGTAAGTACATCTTATAGCTGATGTCCCGATGCCGCTATGTCTACAAGTATATAGCTGGGAGTGTCGACGACAGTCCAGATGAGGTGAGGTCGCTAGCGAATTGACACAACGAAGGGGACGCCAATATGGTGAACAACATGGCGAGACAACAAAAAACCCGAGAAAAGACCAAAGAGAAGCAAAAAGGAGAGACGATGAGTAGGGGTACGTGGTTATATTGGACATTTTTGAAGCTCGAAACTTTGACTACGGCTGGTGTGATGATCACTCCGAAGGACAGGGATATCCACGTAGGTGTCTTCATCAGCAGTAGTGAGCACCAGTCGACGAAGGTTCAGGATCAGACGTGCTAGAGTGATGTTCGAAACACTCCAAATGAAGCTGGACGAATGTTAGAACCACGGAGAAAATAGGGGAACAGGACACGGACTATAGACCTAAGAACAAGAGCGAGCTCTTGAAACACCACAGATTCAGCAGACATGGACTCTACAGCGGAATCGGGCTTACTGGTGCGAGAAGTGACAGAAGCAAGTTGATGAGACGCAATACTTGTATCGTCACTCAGGCTTCGAATACGTTTGCTAGACCATGTTGGACTTACCGAATAACCCCTAGAGTGGCATGAGCTAGGATTTTCATCCGATGTAGCAAATGCGCTTACAATAAAATAGATGCTACCATCACGATACATGACCTTGGCCATCTGTTCATCTACAGCTCGCGGTCGGTCTATTGCATTCCAAAAGGTCGTTACGAAAATCATAACTTCGAAAACAATCTGTCGACATCCTAAGTGATCTTCTTGATTAAGGACAGAAAAACGTCACGCACGCCGGGACACCAAAGCATAGCGAAATGTGGTTTCGTGTTCGGCATACATATATGCAGGATCGGGCTGAAACCGATTGTCGCTGGAGAACGGAGTGTTCAGCGAAAAAAAAGACTGTGAACAGATCCCAAACATACGGAGCTCCTCGGCCAGGAAGGATATGGACAATGAGATGGAGACCAGCTGGGTCACGATATAAAGTGCGAGTGTCCCATACATAAGCCGCCGAGAACGATCCCAAAGGGCCCAAAGCCGAAGCAAAACCAAAACTATTCCAGATTAGTACATGCCCAAGAATCAAGTTAAGTTAATCGCACAATTACTAGTCGCAATGGATAGCATGCCAAGAACCGTCGCTCCGCCATACGCTATCTTGCACCTGACAGGAGAGTGTTGTGTTCGCAGAGTACAGCCAACATTAGTGGTCAACTTACGGCTAGAACAGTCAGTTAGTATGGTGGTATGTGGGCCGGCGACAACTCGGAACATACCATCGTCGAGATGTATGGACTTGCTATCCCGCTAATTGCTGAAGAAGGATTTAGCATATTCATTCCATGAGCACCTTTCATACGTGCCGTGGGTCTGGAATATCAGCGCAAATGGCACTGCATAACGGTTGAATAGAAACATGAGCTTCGGAATCGAAAATTTCGCCGTCCAAATAAGATTGACTTCGTCCGCAAAAGTGAGCATGTGGTCCCAAAGCAGAATCTGTGAGGTGTGGTAGCATTGATATCGACTACGAACCGGACGAAGACTCAACGCACCACAAGCCCAGCCGCTGTGTGTCGCATGATCATGCGTCAGACCTTTCGATACCGATCGGCGATAAGATACTTTGAAGAATACTCACCGCTAACATACTGCGACGCCGTAAGTTGCTCAATGGCAGTTACACTTGACGCCATCGACGTCGGCACGCACGCAGAGCATACGAAAGCAAGAGGCAGGATCCGGCGTGTTGGAACTGGGGAGAAAAGCTAGAGGGGGCATTTCTGTACATATTATACCACGGATTTAATTTTGCGATCGGCAAAGTGCTAATTAAAGGTTGATCAATACCTTGGGGCTGTCCGATCGGTTGTCAGAGGCTGTCAGGCCGCTGAGCACACGCTTCCACTAACCGGCGGTTTTCTTCAAAAACCGGCTGCTCACGTAGCAAGTAAGTAAGTAAGATCCTGATGAATTATTTGTCAAATCACTTGCCACAGAAGGCCTACCTCCCAGGAAAGGCTTGGAGTGAAGAATGAAGACCATGACAAGTCAGCAACCTGCTGGGAAAAAGAAGGTGTTGCGGACGGCTGAGGTGTCCAGGAGATGCCCATGCGGACTATATCAGTCCCACACACTATACCCTATTTATCAACACGTTTGGCTGGATCCCCAAACACAGAAGAGTCTTCCCATCATCATTTGATGCAACGTTATTGCTCGACCGGTCAGATTTCCAGTCTCACCGGGCCAAGTCCCAGGGGAGCTTGGGAACGACATGAAACAACCTGGGAGCTATCTCGGCTTACGTGGCATGGCCTAATCTTTATTAACTTACTAACGCCTACACGACCGGGAAGCCTGACATTGGAAAGGGTACATGGGGATTCACAGGAGATAGTCCGCAAGGATATTGAGGAGACCATGGGACGTCGACAGAGGAAACAACCACATGGTTAAAAAAACAATTCACTCTGAAACGGGCATGAGATGACTGAAGCGCATAAGTGCACACAGATTGTCCTCGAAGGACGATTGTCAGTCTTATCAGGCGCTCTCGCAATGGCAAGACTCTCCAGCCTGAGAAGACATGACTACGCTTCCGTCTAAAGCTCCGATTGAAACGGAACCAGACAGAACAGCAGAGTGGTCCTGGATCTCGATATTCAAGTTGTTCTGCGAGCGAGTGATGTTAGCTCTCTGGAGACGCTATATACCGAGGTCGAAACTCACCGTTGAAGCGCGTGGTTGACAATTATGGGTCAGGCTCCAGTTTCTCGCCCCTGGCCAAAACCCTAACAACTTTGCTGGGTTGAGCTACAACCTCCATCATGTGCATGACGGTAGGGGGGCGTTCGACAAGGCCCATACCACGAGGGGCGGGCGGGGAATTGCCAGAATTAACACTGTGTGAGTTGTGTCTTCCCCGTCCTTGTTGTCGTTTGCCCCTTTCTTCATCATCGATGCTCCTGTGTTGTCCGGGAGAAGTAGGTATGGGGCCACTGGGCTCGAACTCAACGATCGGGATGCCGGCCCGAGCAGCCCAATGGCCGATCAGGATACCAGCGGAACGAGGTTCGTACTTGTGGAGATGGGGGCTGGGTGCCGGAAGTGGGACTGGGGATGATAGTTCTGTATTAGACTCTGCTGTCATTTTATCGAACTCGGCTTGCGCTGAGAAGGGAGATAAGACGGCGAGTACCACTTTCGGGTTCTTGATAGCGGGTTTATCGATAGTTGAAACGACGTTGTCGACTTCCCAACGTGCACAGCATATCATCCTCCTGACCCACTCCGGGGATCCGGAGAGATGGAGAGGCTGGGAAGCTTTGTCCTTCTCTTCCTCGGCGCCTAAATCTTTGAACTCGATTTGGTCCCAGGGAACAAACGCATCATCGCGCTGGACCCTGATACGAGGATTGGTGCCAACTTGTGCTTCCAAGATTCTGGAAGCAGAACGAGCCCTCTGAGCAAGCGAACTGGTCCCCTTTTTCAGAAGATCCAGAGTATTGAGGGCTATGCCAAATCTGATGAATGGTAACCACGGACGGAGCAATATGTTGACACACCTTCGAGTGGAACAATAACAATTTCTTCGCGGCCCTCCCTACACCACTTTTTGACCTGATGAAGAGCATGAACCAGGACACTTGCGTCGACCACAACGAGATCTGCATCTTTGTCGGGGCCGTGGTCGCTCGGCTTTCGGGGCTTTTCCTTCTCTCTGAACTTCGGCTCCGCATAGTAGTCTCTCTCCCTATCAATCTGTTCCCTCTTGGTCGGCTTCTGGCCCGAAGCAGGGCGCTGCCTTACACCTTGTGTTACGATGGGGCCACGACGGTTCGGAGTAGAGTGGGCCACACCGAGCTCTGCCTGTGGCTGACGTCGATCTCTCCAATTTCCAGATGAAGGGCCGCGAGTGACAGTCTTCTCGAGTTGCTCGACTTGGTGGCTGAGGAATGCAGCACCGAGAGCGCGAGACATGGCGAGCTTGTTTGCTGTGGGGACGGTGGCAGGCCCCTGGGAAGGAAGAAGTGAGCGACTAGAAGAGAGATCGGGTTGAAAAGTGAAACCCTACTTTGGATTCTGCCATGATTGTGTTGCTTGTTTATGTAGTTTAACTTGAGTTTAACACTCTTCGTCAAGTGTAGGTAATGTCGGTTAAGGACAAACCAGAAGCAAGTTGCGTGCGATTGCTTCCCGCCACGCTCCCTGTCAATGGCACTAAATAGGCCCGAGCCATCCAATCCAAGCCATATTATGTCATCCCCGGAACCGCCACAGCTATCCTCCACAGTGCAGTGCACACTGACTTCAACCTTCCTGAGTTAGTCTGACTCGAGGTATTACCGTCTTGCCTAACTGGTGAAGAAATTCACTAACATCCTATCTAGACACTGGTTATTTTCTGGTTTGCCACAATCTGAGACATGATCACTGGTCAGGTACTTACTCCACTCCGGCGGATCCCCTTGCTTACAGTCCTTCCAAACTTATCAGCTGTAGTGTTGGTATTTGCCATAACTGATGAAAATCCTCGTATCCGAGTCACCGGCTTTATGAATTTAGATGCTGGCTTCAAATTGTCACTGACCACATCATTTCCGGTTGATCCAGTAGTGCTCCTGCTCCGGAGGCTTCATGATTCAGAGGAAACCTTTCTTCATTATAAACAGCTTTCTCTCCGCCTTGATGCCCTCCATCGAGGTAAAATGATCTAGCCTCAAACTCGCCACCCCGACCCTCCTCGCAACTCCCCCTTCTTGATCAGCGAGTAACAGCGCATACCACATATACAGCGTCTTCCACTGATCACTGGCCACTCGGGATAAAATAAGGAACTTCTGTGCATTTCCGCTGCACTCGTTTGCCAATTGCACAGCATCGTAGCCATAAAGCGCCAATGGCTGCCGTCTCGTTTGACCCTCGAGTTCTATGAAACACATTGCTTCGGGTATGGATTTCTCGTCGCTGTCGGTTTCGGTGGATGACTCCTCTCCGGCTTCGGTCTCAGAGCCCAGAGTAAAGCCAAGCGTGATGACTACTCCGTCGAATAGCAACTCGTTGCGACCCACGCTGAGGGTTGGTGGTGCCACAGGAGTTTCCTTAAACATTGCTTTTGCTGAGAGAAGCACAGTAGCTGGGTCCGCGTCGTCAAAATCGCCGATTGCTGACAAATCCTCTTCTGTCATGTGAAAGAAACTTTGAAGACACGATCAGCTCTATTCATCTTCCCACATAGCAACACCTTTACCATCACCGTCGTTGCTCCCACCTCCCCTCCAAGAGTCAGATTCGAAATAGTAACCCATATTGGCAGAGTCTGAATCTGTGTCAATGTCTGAATCCTCGTCTGACGGGCCTAAGGGTTCCAGAGTGTTGAGCAGGGGTCCATGCAGCCTGAGCACCACCTTGGAATACTTACCGCTAGGAACGTCATCACCATCATTCCTATCTCCTGCATCGCCGGGTCCGACTCCGACGGGCACTCGTCTGTTGCTGCATTACTCAGACATAAATTTGAGGTTATAAACGATCACGCGGTAATCAACGGTCGATTGAATGATCACCCTGGGTCAAGCCATAGGAACACAACCCGATTATGTGCATAGTGCGTATAACATCGTATCACTACTAATGTGTAGGTACACTACCAACCAGACTCGTAAGATGTAGTCAGAACAGTCCATTAATCAGAAATGATCCGGAAAAAAAGAAAGTACACTAAGTCGTAAAGTCGTGAATATCTGGCCCGGACATTTATAACTTGGACTCGCTTAAGGTAGCCATCATCAGATTTCAGTCAAGCTCGAAAGAATGATACACATAATTCTTGGTCTCGCACGTCACTGTCGTCTTTGATACGACGGAAGATCACCAGGAAAGAGAGGAGGATCGAGACAATACACAAGACCCAAGATGGGATAAGATTACTCGTGAGGGATCTAGAAAGATACCGGGTTACCGCCATCTCTATAATCAACTGTGACAACTCACGGTAAGTACCCTGCTTCTGCTGCAGCAGTACCAGCGAATTGCAGGCCCTTATCTACGGACAACGTGTATCAGCGCCCATGCAAGGCAGTGCAGTCGGGGCATGACTTACAGAAACCAACTAAAACAGCCAACTTCAAAACATTGTTGGAAATGGTGCCCAACAGCCAATATATCAAAGTGTTCCACATGGCATACATCAGGATAGTGGGAATATACATCCAGGCATAAGCGGGATACGCAGGACTCGTAAAGTCCATCGAGGGGCCAATCCTTTGCGGCAGCAGAGCACTGAGAGCCGATCAGTTCCAAGCTTTGTCGAATAAACGGAATGGCAACGCACAATCGGAAGTCGAGTGCCAATCCGTGGACAACGAAGACGAGTAAAAAAAGGATAGCCGTGGCGATGAATGCACGAGCTCCACGACTCAGATACGACCGATCAAGGACACCAATAGCGAGGAACAAGGACCCCACTATCCGTGCTAAAGTGAAAAGGAGGTTATTGAGATCGATCGTGCGGATGTTGAAAACCCGTGGATTGTAAATTATTTCAAGTTGTTCTTGTCGGATGAAATATCCTCTCTGTCTGAAAACGTGAAACAACAGCTTACCCCAGTAAAGGAAATAGCCGCTTGTAAAGAACATAGGAAACAGGAAGAGAACCATCGGGTCGGTCTTCAATACCACATAGATACTGGTGAGAGCGGCCTTCCATGGCAATCCCCGTGGGACAAGGACCTTCGTGCCATACGCCCGGATCACCTTTGCTGGGCTGGCCATGAGCAGAGCTACCGACGCTCCGAGGAGAGTAAGCACAAAGAAGCAGGGCTGAGTAAAACGGTCAGCATAGATCTTTTCGCGAAAGGAATACGTGTACGTGACTCACGAATAGCACTTTGCCAGCTTGAGTGGAGAGATCAGCTGCGCAGGCTCTGGTTTATTGAACTAGAAAGCTTACACAAGTAGAGCTAGGTGCAATGGGTCACGGGTTCAGTACAAGTGCAATACGCTGAGTGGCTCGATGAGCTTACTTCAAATACATTGTTGACCCGGGCCGAGAAATTGACTGGTGCGCTGATAAGGGGACCAAGATAAAATATCGACCAGAAAATAGCGATGACGAGGCCTTTCTGATTCTGTGAAGGATAGGCCAGCATCACGGCGCCTTGTGCAGCCCATAGTATTCCGCCACATATTCCTTGAATAGTTTCTGCTGCAGTGATGAAATTGAACACCCTGGGATTATTGCTCGTCGCCCTATAAAACGGATGAGGGGAGAATAAGAAGCAGCTAATGATCGAATCATGATCCTACCATAAAGCGACTATATCAAGAGGGAATCCGAGCCCTCCGATGAAGAGAGAAAGCGAGGGTCCAAGTGAATTGACAATAACACTGTGGACTATTAACTTTGATAACAGTCAGGTGAATACATACCACCTACCCTGCAAAGAAACCAACAATAGAATGGGTGATGATGTTCCCCAAACTCCCTTTTGCTAGGGCAAACATTGCAGGGGGTCGAATACTTAACGGGAAGCCGTCGAAGACATCGAACAAGCCCACAGAGACAAAGCAAAAGAATCCAAGCAAGACCAATTGAAAATAGGGAGAATAGAAAGTGCCTCTGAGGAGCTTCCTGCGTTGGGGGTCGCCCCCACTTTCTAGTTTGTCTGCTGATAAGTCGGAGTCGGAGGCCATGAGAGTGATGAGGTTTGGGACGCGAGGCGAATGGCCCCAACTCGTTATGAGCGTATTTAAGGAAGGAGGCACACCAACTTGAACGAACCGTTAGACAGCGTGAGTCTCAAAACGGGGGACTCACCGCCCTGAGGCGATGCTTCAGCGAATGCATTTCGTCGAGATTGTAGCAGAGCTAATCAAGGGGATATGCTGGACGGGAAAACAATTGTCGGATAAATCACTCACGTCCAGGCAATTATCTCGCATGTCGACAGAACGTACCATAGAAAGTGCCACAGCCTCACTACTGCAACTTTAACCCGGAGGCGTGACTGGACCCGGCCAACTGTATGTATCAATAGCGAAGGATCAAGGTGCCCCGAGCCGGTCTCTTAACAATGCCACATTGGGCTCTATATTTTACCCGCATCAGACATCAGATGCCGCCCGCTTGGCCGTGAGCACACTGTGCTTACTTGCTGTAAGTTGATTTCTACTGTGGTCTGAACCGACGACCTTGATAGCACTTACACTCGGAGTACACCCACCGATTGGCTTCGGCTCCGAGAGACCGCAACTATGCGAAATCAGTCAGGATCACAATTAACTAAACCCGAATGCACACCATACGGAGGTCAAAATAGAGATAATAGTCTCAAGTTACTTGTTCTGATTGTAAATGCTGAGGCCCTCGGTCTGACTGGCAACCTACTTTTAGTTTGTCGAATAAACATGCTCGCAAAACACCAACAGTCCTACTAGATGGAAGGTAGGTTGGAAGAGTGCGGCAACTAGTTGATCCAAACCATCAGATGGTATGCACAGGTTGTATATGCATGCATCATGAGCAAGCTCGCGCTCAAGTGGATGAAAGGGCATTACTCACGCGTGTTTCAAGTTGAAGTCCTTCAATTGAACCATCAGAATTCGGTGGTGACTCCGCCTGCTATTTACGTACTCGGCCAAATTCTATCTTCCACGTGGCACATGTGACATGTTAAATCCTTCTCCACAATTCGCCAGTCCGATCATGACTGAACATGAGCGGTGCGTCGATGACAAGTGACTCGGAAGATTTGGGTGCATGCTATGCACATCATACTTGCTACCAGTGTGCATGTTACTGCGGTCGCATCAGTGTGCAGCCGACCTTGTGGACCATTTGGGCGGGACCGGAAGCCGAATGCCCCTCGTTGTTGATGTTGAGCAACCCCCGCCTGACGCTCTCCAGTGGTCACGGTCAACCAACGTCTCTTACTCCAGGTGATCTCAAGTATTCAGACGTACTAGATCTGATATCCTTCAAGTTATGCATAATTGTGCATCTTCCCCCATCCCCTCCGGCTGAGTCTATGATCCAATTGCAATTGACCTTTTGATCGCCAGCTACATGTAATCGAAGAACAAAACGTCTGATAAAAGCCTTTCCGACCGTAATTTTCTGCCAAACAAACGCTGCCAAGAACACACACACACGAATTGGAGTCCACGAACCCAACACCCGACGATAACAAAACAAAAACCGAAAAACACCGATACGCAAACGAGGAAAGCGTCTAGTTCAAGTCGAACGGAGAACATCCAACGTTGATGAGACCGCTCTGCAATCAACCAGACTCGCCATAAGAAAACGGACGCAAGGCAGATTGAAGCACTAACCTCGTAGTTGTTGGAACAGCATACAGGCTGCTGCTGACAAGCAGCGGATTCACCCGCTCCCATCGTGTTGATGGGGATACAGTTAAGCCCGACGCTATCAGCAGGATCGTAGCTGTAGCTGAGGAGGTCAAGGATGTTTGAGAGATCGGTAGCCTAGGTGAGTGTTGTGAGTGACAATAACGACGATATCGGGACTGAAACGTACATTCGCAACGCTGTCACAGCATTTGATATTGCCCGTGTCGCACTGACTGAAGCTGCTACCAGCGTTAGCACGGCGGGCATGTCGTTCCATACGCGCGCATGCGGCGGCGGCGATGACGA
>JBBPJZ010000574.1:0-17207 GCA_038089015.1 Chalciporus aff. trinitensis | reverse complement strand
GCCGGTTCTCGCTATCATTATACACTATTATTCAGATCCTCTTCTTCCTCCTTTCGTTCACCCGTCTTACCAAAGCATTTCTCGACCAAAGGCGCATCGAGGTCGCACAGTCCGACGAACACCATTTCTTCAATGGCATCACCTGGATCACACTCGGTATCTGTGTCGGCGCTATCGAAACCATTGCAGGCTTTGCGTATGGCAGTTTTGCCGTGGCATTAGCCCGCAGGATTCTGCGTTTGGTGGCTCGTGCCATCCTCATGTTCGGCTTGCTCAAAGGGTACATTGGTCTGTTTGTCGATTTCATATACCTGGCTGATCTCCCCTTGCAACAGTCTCGACGTTGCGGAAAACTTTGAAAACCTCACCGATGAACTACGAGGTGTCTCCCGGATCAGTAGACGCATCTCACGCATGCTCGGCGTCAATCCTCAAAGAATGAGCATGTTCCGTCCCCTCTCCCAATCCTTCCCTTATCAACACCGTGAAGCTTCAGCAGCCGAAATGCAACAACTCAGAGACCAGCGCGTTACTGTCCACTACGAGAAAGGGCAGGCGCCTTTCTTACAAATTCGTTTTTCCACACTCGACTTCCCCGATCAAGCTGCTCTCGCGGACATGTTCCAACATCGACCAAAGTCCGTGTCTGGGTTCATGCCTGGGTACGCAAGTGCCGGTGGTAGCGTTCACCAACATGGAGACGACGTATCCGCTGAGATGGCTGCAGCACGAAACGCCGTACTCGGTGCCCCTCGAGCCAAATCGGTGATGGTGCTCAGTAGGAATGGCAATCGTGCCGCACCAGAGTGGATCACGCCTCCTGAAAGGGCGTATGCCAGACCCGAAAGTGGGGCAACCATCTCGGACAGCATGAGCGTAGTCCGAGATCTCGAACGCAGGTTCCCTAACATTCCACCGCGCGTGACGGGCAAGTACCGTGGCTCGGTCCTGGGTCAAGGTTATGAAGAAGACCCCTACCCGGTCGTTGGCATCTCTCGCGAACCCAGCATGCGCAGGGATGCAGGAGGCCCACCAAGTGCGAGCGAGGAAGGAGGCGCGTCCGTTGCGCTCAGTTCTAGTAGCTCGATCAAACGAAAACCAGCACCACCCCTTCTGGAGCACATCTCGTATGCCTCGCGTGACAACCGCCGAGCATCCACTTGGGGAGGGCTAACTCAAAACACCGTTAACTACCCCACGGAGTCTCCTGTCATACCAGACAGCCCTTGGGCTGGTACGACCGCCTACAGCTCACCACCTCCTACAGCCGGCGAACCTAGCAGCCCCAAGTCACGCACAGCAGCAGCTCGGGACATGTTCCGACGGGCAAGCAAAGCTATCAGTGATGCAAGCATTCGCTCGGCCGAGTGGCTTGCAACAGCGAGCTCTCCACCAGCAGCACGGACACCGCTTACGGCTGCAGACATTGAAATGTACCGCAGAGGCAGCATAGGTCCGGGATCAGCTCGTCGTATGTCTGATGTCGGAGCCAACTCTGTCGCGTCGGGGGAAAATCTCTTGCCAAAGAAGGGTCGGAGATCCATAGACGACGCCATGGCGACGTCCAAGCCAAGCAAGCCCACCAGACCACAAATCATCACCCGCGTCAGCATCGGAAGAGTGCCGATGCGCACAACCCCAACACCTACCCGCGCTGAACAAGTACGACGCGAGCGTGTGTTCTCATTGCACGGCTCTGTAAATATGTTGGACGAGATTGGAGAGGCGAATAGGTCCAGACGAGCGACAATGACACAAATGGAACGAGAGATAGGGCCCCAGCAAAGTTTCTTTCTAAGTGATTGAGCTTTTTCTAGATACTCTTCAGCTGTAGTATTAGAATCGGTCTTTATGGTTAGAGGTTACCAGGCGCCTGGATTGTATTTTGCAGACTCTCGGTTGTTTTGCAACGTTCCAAACCAGTGTGATAAATAGCAACTGCGGGCAAGCAGTCGAGCGACCGTACACTCAGAATAGGTTTACAACAGCTTAGTTCTGATGAAAATTCTTAGAGAAGATTGCATACGAGAGAGGATAACTGCCCACCTCCGGTATCCTAAATAACGTGATCTCCTGCAGCATAGACAGTCGTCAGAAAAAGAGTTGAACCTGAAACCAAGCACTGACCTGTTGCTTAAAGTACCGCCGGTTTTCCTCATCAATAAGGACCAAGTTGAGATAGTACCGTGTACTGAACTTCTTATTAACATCACGGAATGTTGGCGTCAAGTCGAAGCCTCCAAGGAATAATCGAATGGGAATAGTCTCGCCTATACAATAATAACCTGATATGAAACACGCCAGCACTAAAGATCACTCACCTCGAACCGGGGCACCGTCCATGATTTCAAACTTGGTGATTGTTTCACTCTCGTTATACTGATTTGGTGGTGAGCCTGTAGTTTCGCGTCGTATAATCGATAGTTCCATGTGTTTGATCTTGATCCGGACAAGCAGGAAGTAGATCTTGCCAACGATGACGTCCTTCAAATGGTATCTAACAATCTCGATTGATACGTGGCCTGGTGTGAGAAGCGAAGTATACTTGCTTTGACTTGTTGTACTCGAACTCGATGTGCAGACAGTCTTCGATACCCACTTCCATCTTGATCGCATTGTTGCTGTCTGGTGGCATACGATAGGAGTGGACCCAAATATCCTTCTCCTTGGTCACGTCTGCCATCCGTCGCGAGAGGGTCACTCGTACAAAATAGCTTCACAAATGAGAAGATGCGGCGAGAGGGAGAATGGGCCGAACTTACCGGAGCTTGACATTAATACCCTGGTAACTCTCAAACTGCTTCTCCACATTCTTGAAGAGAAAGTCAAACGTCTGTGCCTGTCGCAGCTCACCTGGCGACGCCAGTTCTTGTGAGAGTGACAGGAATTCATGGTGGTGACCCCGGTCATAGAAAAGCTCTAATATATAGGACACATAATGAGCGCGGCGCAGCATACAAGTGAGAAAGACAGAAGGGCATACCGATACTGCCCACAAACTCAACCTTGATACCATCATGTGTCATCCGCTTTCCGTCTCGTACACGTATCGTGACCTGCGGCCGCTGCTGAGCGCAACCTTGCGACGGATATTCGAGTGTACACGAACCTGTCCGCCGATCGAATCACCGTCATAGTAAACAGGGCATTCGGTGGTTTTCTCCTTGTCTCCCTTCAAATCGACTTGCTTGCGCGACTCCTCCCCCTCTAGCTTGATATCCACATCGACCGGAGATGCGAAGAAGTAGGCCATGGTTGATGGCACTGAAGTGCGTAACTGATATTGGTAACTTGAAAGGGTGCAGCTGGCGTCACCAGAATAATGTTCGTCGCAGTTCGAGGATATGTGTGAGTCACCTCGTCAGTAGTGTTCTCGGGCAATATTTGTGTCTGCCAGCTCCTGTTTCAATATCAGGCCTGGCGTGGTCGTTCGAAGTATTGGTCCAAGACTAATAGCAGAGCGCGATTCCCACTCGATCACGTGCGGCCTACTTAACATCGAGCTTGTCTAGAGACCATCATGGTCATCCAATTCTTGTCTAGCTATACTCTTATATTTCCCCCTGTGGTCGCATAGACCCTCCTGCCTATGATGCAAACCAATCCCCCAGCGCAGCACCCCAACTACCATCTGTCATATTCAAACCTGCCGTGCAGTTTCGTAATGATCTCCATGAAATCAGGTTCGTTGTCAGGTGTCAGATGCCCTCGACGGACGAGGAAGTCAATCAAGACTATTTACATCAGTCAGCGTTGCACAGATAAGAGAGTAGCCGTACATACCAACGGCGCAGTTTGCTTTGAATAATCCCTGTTTCATCTTCTCAATCACAGTATCTAGAGGTAATAACTGGAGATGTTCGCTTAGATAATTAGCCGTCGATATGGGGGATATGCACTAGCTCGCCTCAAAGGATTCTACCTCGCCATCTAGTGGTTTCGGTTGGAATGGTGTGGGATCGGCGTTAGGTGGTACCCTGAGATCAAACACATATCTTTCACTGAGTGAGCACAGAGAACATGCAAGTTATGTTGACTGTCTTACTCAACCTCAGGTTGTAGCCATCCCTTTGGAGTTCTGCGTGTGGTTTGTGTGTTAGGATGATACGAGATACCAAAACAAAGATTGAAACTCACTGGAAGTAGTAGCTAATCGAACCCACACACTTTGCATGAGTCCTTATGATGCTTTCTTCGATGCTAGCTTCTTCCATCGATTCTTTAACAAGACTTTCGAATATCGGCATTCCACACGGTATCCCGCCTGCGACGCTGTTATCCAAGTAACCTGGCCAGCTGGAGGATAACACGTGTATCAGGACCACTCAGGAAGCGGAATACGCACGTCTGCTTGGTCCGAGACCGAGTTGGGACCCAGATATGCACGTTGGTACTGTTTGCATCTTCACAGAATATCGTCATGTGAACCCCGTACGTGACAACCCCAAAGAGTGCACAAGCAGAGCGCTCCATCTCAAAGGCATAATTACCGGCATCAGAATCGTTGGCGGCGTTCGGGTCATAAGGGAGATGGACGCCAAACGGATTGCGATAGATGGGATACATCTCGTTCCTCCATTTCTTGGGTCCGAGGATATCTTGGTAGATGGTACCGCTATCGCGCCATCGCTCGCAAATTTTCTTCATAACATCCGTACGCCTGGCAGGGGTATGAACTGAAGGGTGGAAGCTGACACGATATCTTGATCCTGGTTCCGCGTATTCTGGAATAGTGAAAGAACCCTCTGGCTCTCGAAGCAGAAGGTCGCGAATTTCCGGCTTTAGCAGACCAATGATGGGGCTATCTGGTGATTGAGACAAGGACCAGGGTACCAAGTAATCCCCGCTTGAGCGTGTCGATGGATCATTATTGGACCCATGGTTGGCGGGGAGTCGGAAGTTGTCGCACTGGTTGACGAGATCAAGAAAAGAGAACCTAGCTTTTGATCCTGGAATATCCCTGTCCATCTCTGATTCCATGGCCAGGGATGATGGAAGCTGATGATGGTTGTGGTCGAGTCGTCTCCAATTCGCTTGACATCAGTTTTGTCGGACAATAGTGAGTTCAAATTCTTGGACTCAGCACTCGAGGGTCTCACACCTTCAATCTACAACTTCTTCATTACAAGTTCAACCTATGTCGGACCTACAGGTATACTCTCTTCTTCTTGAAATCAAAAATTCTGAGAAGATCAAAGCTTTAAGATCTATCGTGACAGGACTGCCACGCTCCGACTTCCAAACCTAGGTTGACTCTCAGCCAACTCTCAGTGCCAATCATCCCTATGGGCCGTCCAATGCTAAAACATTATATTCAGGCTCCGTGCGACCTTGGCAGAGGTAGCCACTAGCAATCTGATGATGTCGGCAGATCGAGCATCGTCCGATGCGGCAGGACTCAGCATTTGTTCAATGCCTTTTCAACAGTCGTCCATCGAGGACTGGTGAAGAACGTTGTTCCGTCAAGGCATGATTGGGTGGTACTGGAGATTCAGAGGAGGTGGGCTGACCTACATTTCTCTGCGAGGGGCGAGGCTGACGCGCTGACCTTGTCAGCCTATTATAAAATCGCGTTCTCCTTCGCTGTTGACTTCTCACCTCTCCCCTTCCTGATCCCCTCCAGTATCTCAGAATGGTGAAGGCTATCAGTGCTGGCCTCATCGGCGTTGTTATCTTGGCCCGTCACGGAGACCGTTCCAACGTCGTTTTCCAGAACTACACTACCTACAACTCGACGCAAGGGTACCTGACTCCTTTTGGATCGGTGCGTGCCAGATTGTCTGGGTTGTTCGCTTCTGACTTTCTTGGTTTCTGCAGAGTCAAGAATACGACCTGGGTTCCTTTTTGAGGGAGACTTACCTGGAACCAAACTCCCCATCCTATATCCAAGGGATCCAGACTGATGTTGTCGACGTCGATCAACTCTTCGTCCGTGCGGATGCTGGTGGAGGGAACGTTATCCTCGGCTCTGCCTATGCATTACTTCAAGGTCTCTACCCACCCACGGACAAGGCTTCAGTCACCCTTGCCAACGGCGAGAAGGTTGAAGCACCATTTGGAGGATATCAATACGTGCCGGTGGAGTCTCTGGAGTTCTGGCAGGCGCCCTTTCTCACCAGTTGGATAGACTGCCAGGTCGGTTTCTGCAAAATATTCTGTACAATCGATAACGCTTACACCTGTTTAGTACTTCCAAAAACACCTGTCTCGCGTAAACACTGGTGTGGTGTTCAGGGATGCAGCTGCGCGAGCGGCTCCATTCCTCCAGGCCATTCAGCCATACCTCGGCGGTATGGACAACAGTTTCCTTAATATTGTACGTATCTGTCTTGTTATCTTTAGCGGGTGCCGACGTTTCCCACAGTGGAATGTAAGTGATGGATACCACTGGCGATATCCAACCCTCTACACTCACATGGCATGTAACACAAGATCTACGACTACCTAAACGTCCAGTACACCCACAATGCGACGTTTTACAAGTCATTCCCGAAGACACTCCTCGACCAAGCACGTCACTTTGCCAACATCCACGAGCAGAATGTGTTCACGGACAGTGTGCAAAACGGCATAGGACAAAGTAGGTTTCTTGTGCCCTAGACCCCACTAACCTAACTATGTTTCCAGTCGCTATCCGAACTCTCTGGCCCGAAATCTTCTGGTCGCTAAGCAACATGACCTTGTCCTCAAACAAGGTCAAGCTGGCCTTGACGGAGGTTGATTACAAGCCGTTCATCAGTCTGTTCAACGTCACCAATGCTACTGTGACCAACCCAGAAATCTCAGGAATTGGTAATGAAATGTTCGTTATTCTATTTCCCTGATACTCACATGAATTCGACTACGATCAGCCGACTATGCCTCCGTCGTTGCTCTCGAGCTTTCCAAGAACACTGCCGGGGATTATGAGGTTGCCCTGAAATTTAAGAATGGTACGAACGACAAAGAGTTCAAGTCATTGAAGATGTTCGGGCAGGACACTCTCCCTCTCCCTCAGATGATCAAGGCTCTTGACGTGAGTTTCATTTCTTCATCCCCGGAGAGTCAAGCGCTGATAATGTACCTTGTTGTGTAGTGGACTACCATCAACTCGACCAACAATTGGTGCTTCTCTTGCAACCAGTCTATGCTGCGTGGCTGCTCTGTGTTCAACTTCAGCAATGATCCTTTCTTCCACCCTGGTCGTGCTAGTGACCGCGGATATGCCTAGAATGACGTTGCAGACGAGTCTTGCTATTCCTGCGATCATGATATTGCTATAAGTGCCATCACCATCTTTGTCATGTTGTTCTCCTGGATCACTGACCAAAGACATTTCACAATATCGGTGATATCCTCAGACTAAGGAGATGATCTGATTCCCCGGTTAGGGATGATGGAAGTTGATGTGATTATGATCCTTGTCCGTCGCGATGCGACTCCCATGTCGCTTGAATCGTCGGTCTTATCGGACGGTATCGCACCCGTTGAGCTTGCATCGTGGACGGCGTTCATCGAAAGACCCTGATACGTGGTAAGCACATCGCGCTTTGCTGTCACCCACGAATAGGACGAGTTTCGGCTTGCTGCCTGCTAGTCTAGTCAAGGGATCTGGCGTCTTCAAAGTGATCCAACTTGTGATTTTCCCACGGTGCATCGGGCCAGTTTCTCCTGAGGGTCCTACCCCGTGATCCTGGGCCCTTCCAAAGTTTGATTCCTCAAAGCACAATCCCTGCGTTCCGGCAGTAGGCGTGGAGGAAGGGTCTGCAAGGCGCCTTGCAAATGATCACCTGAGCATCTGGCGTGATCTCGGCGGGAAAGGGTCCCTTTGTCGCGCCAAGTTCAACAGCCTCAGAACCTCCGGAGAACGGGGACAAAGTCGCCATCCCGGGCCGCCTTGTTTATGTCCTCTCAAAGTATGCTGTACCACGGTCAAGCGTTCAGTCTTATGACCGCCCCATCACTGATATGCATCTCGTTACCTCCAGTTCTTCTAGTGGGCAGTATATAAGTACCTGTTAGAGACGGGGTCCACTCTGAGGACTACTCTTCGCACGCAAGATGAGGCTCCATTGTCTTCTTGGATTGTTGTCAAGTCTCGCCTTAAGGGCATCGGCTGCTGCTACCTGGGGAAATGTCTGTACCTTGTCTCCACTCGGGAATGGCCAAGACGACACTGACCAGGTATGTACATGCCTCGCTGTTGAGACACCTGCAGCTGAATGTGGTTACACCATGGCGATAGGTTCTAGCTGCCGTTGCCGACTGTGGACAAGGGGGTCTCACGATATTCAGCCCTGGAGACTACAATATCACCCGGAAGATGACCTGGAACCTCTCCTCTGCCCGCGTTGAGTTACACGGTTATCTTAACGTATGTGCTAATTCTGGGATAACACGTGCGAGAAAATGTGTCCTGATTTCCCGTTCACAGTTCCAGCCCGACATCCAATATTGGTTGAACTCAAATAACACGTACCGGGTTGTTTATATCCAGGACCAAGCTTCTTGGTTCGTTGTCTCCGGAAACGATTTTGTGATCGATGCTTTCAACACGGGCGGGATTCAGGGCAACGGACAGGTGAGAGAGCGTGTTCTTTCACACGGGAACGCGGCTGTTGTGCTCAGTTTCGCCAACCTGTAGCCATGGTGGGACTACTATACAACGGTTCCCCGACTTGACGGTGATGGCCGCCCTCTGGCTTTAACACTTTACCAAGTCACTCGAGGTCGTGTTCAAAACTTCCGGATCGAGTCACCTCCTTTCTGGTGCAATGGGGTGGCAGAGTCGAGGGATGTCGTGTACGATGGTATGCTGTGCAATTCGACAAATACGAACCCCCAGTTCTTTGGACAAAAGTGTGTCCTCTTTATCAACATAGATCGGGGACAACACTGACATTGTTGGTATTCATTAGCATTGTACCAAATACCGATGGTTCGTTACTTTTCCCGTGTTATTCTTGTCCGTGGGCTATAACGCTGTGAATAGGCATTGATACCTATCGGACTGATGGGATCACGCTCCTGAACTGGGATGTACGTCATTGTGATGTTGTTGAGACTCTCGAGTCTAACACCATTTTTAGGTGACCACCGGTGGTGATTGCCTCGCTATCAAAGGGGTGCGTATACATACATGCTATCCTCAAATAAGGTGATGTGGGACCTGACAGACGTGGTATGTAGAATACGACCAACATGGTTGCGCGAAATATTACTTGTCGAGGAGGCAACGGCATCGCCTTTGGATCCCTCGGTCAGTACGTACAACTGGTTCGTGTTTTAGATGGTTGCACCACGGATCTCGTGACTAACAGGGTGTTTGCTTTCATTAGAACGACGATGTAGAGAACGTGTTACTAGAGGACCTGAATGTGGGTTCATTGCGGCAAACTTATCCGCCATGCATCTTTCACGCAGTTAGGTTTGTGTCTAACGCTTTGTTGTTTTGCGTTGTCAGATGATTCGGCTTGATCCCATGATCCAGCCAAACATGGTCAGCGGTGTACGTATCATGTTTGTGAAACGTGCAGTCTGTTACCCATGGCCTGAAACATGGAATTAGGTTTACTTCAAGTCGTGGGATGCATCTGTAAATGGAGTTCCTCCTACCGGAGGAGGCGGAGGCGGAGGTAGGGTTGCTCTCTCGCAAACGCTCCACCCTTCGGGTGAGATCATCCCGAGCTGATATCTGATTAATTGATTCTTCACCAGGCTATGTCCGCAACGTGGTCGTGCGTAATTTGATGCTTGACAACGTGACCGAGCCCATCCACCTCTATCAAACCAATGGTGGGAAGACGTGCGTCCCACTGTTTCTGCTGTGATCCACCCATTCACTTACTCATTAACTCTGTAGCGGGGATCAACCCTCCAAACTTCAGTTTAGCGACCTCAATTTCATTAATGTCTCTGGTACCGCCGCCACCAACACTAGTAAGCTGTTTCAATTTGCACCTCGTTGAATGTTAACCTCAAGTTGTGTCAAGTTGTGAACCTGGCGTGTAGCCCTGCAGCTCCATGTCCGAACATGATGTTCAGTGACATCAATGTGGCACCTCCTACAGGCGAGGCCCCAAAATATATCTGTCAGAATGTGATCAATGAAGAGGGCTTGCCTGGTAAGTCTTTGAGTTTTGCCATGTGGTAGTGGAGACGTCAGACGACTGACATTTTATGACATCGACAGCGCCATGCAACACGACCGGGACCGCATGATGGACATCGTTAACTTGAGCTGGACGCACATCGTCTAGTACATGCAGTATAGCGTTGAATTACTGGATGATACTAATATGTCGTCCGACTCAATTCCAGCTGAATTCCAGTTTTCATTTGAGCTTTTGCTGCCCACTGACTCGGATCGCTCAATATCTCATCCAGCCTCATCACATTGCAGAAGGATTGGGCGTATCAGGTTGAGTGACCGGTTGGCGGGGCCACCGCTTACAAGTCAAACACGTTGTGTTGATGATGTCATCATGGAAGGTTTGATGGTTGCTACTCGACTACGTAAAGGATCCAGGAACATAACTTGCGGCGTACATAATGCATAGCCAGGTATGCCACTATGAAAGACCGCTCAAGCCCCTTGTAGACCTGAATTCAGGGGAATAACGATAATATTTTTACAATGGAAGATCTCCGCAAACATTATGGGCGATATAAAAAGAAGAAACAAAATTGGAACAATCGGTATGATTCTATAAATCAACTGGGAGTATGTTGGGAGGAATGAACGTAGTGTCATTGGTAGAGAGGAATGGATCAAGTATCATTGGTAGGTGCGGGATGAGCGGTGGGAAGGCGTCACGATGGTTAAGATGAAAAATGGGAATGATTATTGGTCTGGGCCATCTTGGCTGCGAGGAGACAGTGACAACGACTGACAGTTTAGTGACAGGCGAGTTCGGGAGTGGGGGTTGTACTATCTGATAACATGGCTGTTCCTCCATCTTTGCGCGGCTGTGGTACTTCGTGTTGATCGGGTCGCCTCGACATTAGGACATCTCTTCGCCACCGTTGATTGAAACAGAAAAGTACAGCCTGGTTGCGCTGATATTGCGGTGCCGTTACTAAAAGGATCCGACTCAGTTGGTGGGGATGTGAAATAGAATCCCATCCCCATCGCAGTCAAGGAGACGGCTCACTGAGATACCTCTACGTCTTTTAAAGTTTCATCCACACGGCAACTCTACCACCCCCTCCTCCCCTTCTCCCCCGTTTTCTCACCCTTTCCTCCTCTCTTCCTCTCCCTTTTCTCTCTCTCTTCACTACCCCTCAGGCAGGCCCTGTGTTTTTCTATTTATCCCCCCCCCCACCGCAATCGCTTGACGCGTTTGACCCAGTACCATGACCTCGAAACGGTCGTCGGACTTCGACTTCAAGGACCGCAACCCTTTCAGCGACCAAAACCCTTTCGTCGACGGCTCCCAGGACTATAACCATGCTGGCGCATCTATCGCAGGCTCCCTCCACAGGAACAAGGCAGAGCGTGACAGACTTCAGGGGATACAACAGACCTGGAGAACTGGTGACGTTCCAAGGGGTCCCCAGAAACCACGTACTCTTGGGCAAAAGTTCGACCTATGGATGATCAACGAGGGAGGAAAGCGCTTGTTTTTCTTCTCCTGGATATTCTTCCACTGCCTAATCATCGCCTTTGGGGTCATGTACTACCAATTGAGCGACGACTTGACCAATGCCCGTGCAACATTCGGAATCACATATCGTCAGTATTTTCCTTCGTTATACTCGAATCCTCTTTAACAAAATCCTTGATTAGCTATCGCTCGTGGCGCTGCCCTCGTGCTGCATACTGATGTCATCTTCATCCTACTCCCCGTTTGTCGCAACTTCATTTCGCTCCTTCGTCGCACGCCGTTGAACCACTTCATCCCATTCGACAAAAACATCACCTTCCACAAGGCGACTGCCTGGTCTATGGTTATCTTCACCGTCATCCATATCGGTGCCCACATGCGTAACTTCCAAGAACTTGCAATGCTGGATCCTAACGCAAAGACCACCGGTCAACGTATCGTGGTCTTCCTCCTGGCTAACTTCGCCACCGGCCCAGGCGCCACTGGTTGGATCATGACCGCTGCTCTTGGTATCATGGTCTGGTTCGCCATGGAGATGCGCCGCCGTGCCAATTTCGAGAGGTTCTGGTATACCCACCACCTTTTCCTTGTCTTCTTCCTCGCATGGCAGTTCCACGGATTGTGGTGCATGATCCAGCCCGACAGGCAGCCATTCTGCTCGTTCAACAGTGTCGGTGTTTTCTGGGTAAGTACGACCTCAACACAGCCCTGCGCCGCTGATTGGCTTTTGAACAGCGTTACTGGCTTGTTGGCGGCGGTATTTGGACTTACGAGCGTATCTTGCGTGAAATCCGCTCTCGGCACAAGACCTACATCTCCAAGGTCATCCAGCACCCTTCAAAGGTGGTCGAGATCCAGATCAAGAAGGAGAAGACCACAACTCGCGCCGGTCAATACATCTTCCTTTCCTGCCCAGAAATCTCGTACTTCCAATGGCACCCCTTCACTCTCACCAGGTGGGCTCAGCTTTCGTTGTCATTGTCACCAACCCGGCTAATATTCCTATAGTGCACCAGAGGAGGATTACATCTCAGTTCATATCCGTGTTGTTGGTGACTTCACCACGGCCCTCGCCAAGGCCCTGGGCTGCGATTTCGACTCGAAGAAGGAAAAGGAAGTCAATGCTTCTGGTGGTGTGGTGGTCGGTACCAACATCAACCCACCTTTGAACCGTGCACTCCCCCGTGTCATGGTCGACGGTCCCTTCGGCAGTGCTTCAGAGGACTTTTTGAACTACGAAACTGTTATGCTCGTTGGTGCTGGTATTGGTGTCACACCCTTTGCCTCGTATGTAGCAGCTTCCTCTGAGTGAAGCCTACAATACTGACTTCTCTGTAGCATCTTGAAGTCTATCTGGTACCGCATGAACAACATGAACAACTCGAAGCCTACTCGTCTCTCCAAGGTCTACTTCACATGGGTCATCCGTGATTTCGGTAGTGCAGAATGGTTCCACTCTCTCTTGCACGCGATCGAGGAACAAGACACTCAGAACCGAATTGAGATCAATATCTATCTCACGGCCAAGATCAAGGAGGACGACATGAACAACATCATCGTGCGTATTTCGTATCCGTCGTCCCTATTGTTGTAGGCTAATCCCGTGATTCATCCTATTCAGGTCCAGGACGTCGGCGCAGAGAAGGATGCGATCACATCACTCCGTGCTCCAACGCATTTCGGAAGGCCAAATTGGGACAAGGTATTCGCATCCCTCGTCGACAAACACCACGAGACGGACGTCGGTGTGGTATGTGGGACGAACCTAGCTTTGTTGATCCATACATTGACATGACCTTCCCTCTCTCTCAGTTCTTCTGTGGACCTGCAGTGCTCTCGAAGCAGCTTCACCAGATGTGCAACAAGTACTCCAGCCCCGATAGCACCGGCGGAACAAGGTTTTTCTTCGGAAAGGGTATGTGTGTACCTTCAGATATTCCAAACTTATTTTCTAATTCACTTACTTTTGTTCTCAATAGAGAACTTCTAAGTACCAATGCTGCGTTACTCACCACACTCCGCGTTTCCGTGCTGTTCTCGCGCGCACGGGGCATGCATCACAGACGTCACGTTTATTTACGTTTCGGTAACTCCCTTTTGTCGATTAGGGTGTCTGAGTTAGTCTTCGTTCTCAAGGCTTGTCGATGTTATCTGTACCAGCCATCTTGTATTAAGTATATTCCATCGAGTAAATGGTTGTGGGTCATTGGTTAATGGGGATTCTAATTCGAGAAGTGATCTCAGAAATGCAGAGAGTGATTCTACGCGCAAACATGTGTAGTAACTTGACAATGAATGATACAAGAATATATCCAGTGTGGGTATGAAACAAGGGATATGCCTACAACGCACCCTGTTACGGTATGCATGCTAATTATTGTGAGATGCTGGGTAAAAATGAAAGTGCTGCGATGACATGGTATCGTGGTATAAATGGAATGAATGCAAAACTGGATGCTGAGCGCGGTATCATGAATGAATAGACAACACATAAAACGGAACGGGGACTCGGAAGCATCACTCGGAACTGAAACGGAATCGTTCCGGGTTCTCAACCAGAGCGGGAGGCGGTTTACACCCCCACAAGCTCTCGTATGACGCCACCACGTCTTTCTGGATGATTGGAATGTTGTACGTCACCTCGTGGTGGTCGCAAGTGTATTTCTCGAGTTCGCCTGTGGCATCGTATGGCGCCTCAAGCGCGGCGTAGAGTTCGTCCTTGTCCCGGACTTTGTAGAGCTGACACCAGATGTCGACGAGCTTGCGGACAAAGTCTGCCATGGTGCCATCGCTACCGTCAATGAGAATGACTTGCAAGCAATCGGCGATCTTGTTGTACGACCAACCGGATGGTTGGGTGTCCTCGAGGGCAGCGTCTTGCAGACGTACGACGCCAGTCGCCTGTTCCCATGGTATGGAGGAGAGAGCGGAGAGACTGTGCGCCTGACGTTTACGAGAGGTCCAGACGACAGGCTGGGAACGGATAACGCGTCCTTCAGCGCCTTTGCGTACCATGACCATGAGATCGGGGTGGCGGATGCATCCGTTGACAAATGCCTGAGCCATTGGATCGCTCAAGGATAGTGCAGCGTATAATGAGAGGTTGCGTATGGTTTCCTCCCAGATAGGCCCAGTAGCGCTCTCCTTGCACACGATGGAATGGCGGGGGGAAGAAAGTGGGATATCGTTCGGAATGAAGCCTGCCAAGACAAGTTCTTTGGAACCGTCGAAGCCAAAGTCATACTTGAGGTACGCTTGGGATAGTGGCGTTCCTGTAAACAAGGTATATCGAGTCAAGTCGATCACTTCGTCGATCTGAAGAGAAATGGGTGCTGAGAAGGCGACACGATGACACACATGGAAACATACCGTTCGGCAAGCGGTTCGAAGGCATGAGTAACACTGGTGGATGGCCATCATATGTCCCCATGCGTGCAATGGCCATCGTTCACCACTCGCATCTTTGAAGACCTTTCCGCCAAGTACAATGACATGATCACCATCTCCGGACCGCAGGACGTCATCGATGGCGAACCGGACATCGTGGACACATAACGCCTTGATGGCATTCCAGATCTTCTCGGACGTATTCAGGTCTAGCTCGTTGTCGCTCAATAAGGCCATGACACTCTCATAGTTCTGTGAGAGGAACATGAGAGAGGCATCCTTGAAGATTGCTCGGCGAACGTATGCGTAAATGACCTGTAGTCGCTCGCCGTGAAACCGTGACATTGACGGAGCGCAATATCGGGAAAGGCACGACCTGATCCTCTCTCTGAACTCGATTGCCTTCTCGCGTAATATCACTTCCAATGGGTCCTCGATGATGACGCTGTCCGTGCTCTCCGTAGAATGGAATGAAATGTCAGCGCCAAACGTGCGGTCGTCGTAACCGACGCAGTCGGCGGTCTCATGGCGGTCTTGCTCGCGATCCAGGACCCACAATGCATTCTGGCTTTTGAGGATGAGTTGATAACCGCGCGTCTCCACGTGTAGCATTAGTTTCTCGATTTCGGACCTCTTTCGAACGAGGTTTTCCCAGAATGTCTTGTGACCAAAGTCCTGCGGTCCAATAGCTCAGCGGGATTGTCGCTGTGAGATCTCCGAAAGTCGCCTACCATGTCATTTCTGATCAAGGGTTTGTGAACTTCAGACCCGTTAGAGGAAATAATATTCAACTCACCCAAAGAATCTTTCGGAAAAGTAGACGCGTGCTTCGATACACCTTGAAGACAGTTGAGAACCAATATTTAGTCACGTTTGAAAGCGACTCACCTCGTAAGCAGATTATACTTGCCCCGAAGGTAGCCATTCCACTCCCGAAGAATAGCGAAGCTCTCACATGCCCTAACTGCCATGATGTCATGGCACATCGGATTATCCGGGTACGCGTCGAGAAGGGCGTGATGAGCTTTGTAATTCGTATACAGTTTAAGACGTTCCTAGAAATAGCAGAATGAGAACCGGTAAGGCGTGAACTCATAGCTAGAGTCTAGACACACCTCATTATGACGAGGGCACCACAGGCTGCCCTGCACTGTGGGCATGCAACATTCAATGCCCTCTGAGTAGAGTGCCGCACATGTGTCTCGTTTCTTTCTGGGGGACCTTGACATGGCGGGTAGCACTGGCACGAGTGGTCGATGAAGGCGAGCCCGTGAAGCCAACACCCAACCAGAACTTGACGGAGCTTCTGCCATTGGCGGGATCGGATGCGCGTCACAGATCACGTGACTGTGACATCTATTGAGCTTCGTAATCAAGGTTACGTATGGTGAAATCGCTCACATCTTGAAATTCTGGGTAGACGAGGGTGGACGAGGTTAACGATGGTGATGCAAGAATATACAAACAGTTATGCCATCTTCTCTGCAGTCGTTGTGTTTTATGGACTTTGCAAAGCGCCCGGTCGCGCCGCTTGAAGAGCCAAAGCGACGATTCAACTTGGTCAAAGCAGCAATCAACACGTGTAAGTACCAAGGATCGTTCAAGCCGCGTCGTCGCTGTCGACAACCTTTTCGATACCAAAAACATGTCGAAGAGGCATCAACGTCGCACAGCAATGTATCCCTGAATTTTATTTAGTCACTACAAGTCAACCCTTCAAGGAAGTTAGGATATGAGCCCCAACTCACCATCCCCACTGGCAAATCCATTGAATGGGGAAATCGTCACGTATGAACACGGTTTGACCACCATTTCATCCCTTCATCCCTTATTGCGAATGACCAGCGTCATGGCACAGAATGCCAGTGAAGGGGCTGGAGATGGATCAAAGCCACATGACACATTGTGTCCGTTCATGGATCCTTTTGGACTCGTTGCAGTGCAGTCGCCAATAGGCACCCCACTACAACAAGAAACATGAACATGAACACCAAGGTAACGAAGCAGGTCAGTGCTACCGAAGAGTACACCACAAGCGGGCTTACACGACCCAGCAGAGCCCTGCAGCCATGACCAAGACGGCTCCGTTGTTGGACTGAATGTATCAACCACGTGCATTACTTAACTCCACGATCCACGATGCCCTCTCAAACGATGGCGTGAACAGAGTTATCAGATCATTTGTTCTCTTTGAAGGTAAACGGGGGCCCGAGCGCCGTTTTCGGGAACAACCAC
>JBBPJZ010000573.1:0-17243 GCA_038089015.1 Chalciporus aff. trinitensis | reverse complement strand
GCGAAAAGGTTGGCTCGGCTAGAACTGGCCAGTATCCCGATTTGGGTTATCCATGTATAGCACGGTGTTCCTACTCCGTGTAAAAGACGTACAAGTCAATCCTTGTTATTTTATCAACGTCGGTCCCCCGTTATCGAGCAGCATTTCAGACACATTTATTTCCATTTTCCAAATAACAGACATCCATGAGAGGTTACGTAATTGTAGGTGGTTAGACGCTTGACTAGACGTGTATGGAACTCGGCCCCGTCGTCATGAACAGTGTCTACTTTCCAGCGCAGATCATCGTGTTCATACGACGACTAGTCAATGTTATATCAACCATCTCTCTCACAAACCAATATCTACTATCCAGAACACAGCACGACAAGCCACCCAAGCGTCCCCCAGAACTATCAACCACTCTCCTCTCTCAGCAGGATCCGAGTTGGAGCTGGCTCATATCTACGTATAAATTCACTTGGGCAGATTTCGCCAACTCGGTCAACTCTCCTCGAGACATCCCTACCGATCCTTGCAAACCTGGTATGTGTTAGTCTGCATACGCCTATAGACACTATGCGCTGAACAACAGCGCAGGTCACGGATCTTCGTTACCATCAAACACCGACTCTGCAACATCTCCACGTTCCATATCTTCCGCAGCGTCAAGCCCTGCTTCACCTTTACCCCCTACCCACCCGTACGATGAGGGTGGCCCTCAGCTCCCTCCAGAGAATCCAGAGAGCCAAGACACTATTCATCTCCTGATGAGGAACCCTACACTTTTTGATCCTGTAAGAATACCGCGGTACCCTCTTGTACTTTGCCACGGTATGCGCCTTTTCAATCTTCACAACTTGGCTAGAACTTGCCATAGGACTATATGGGTTCGACGTGAGAGGTCCCGCTGCATTCCCAAGCCTCCGTTTGCATTACTGGTCTACTGTATTATCGATACTAAAGGATAAACTCGGCGCAGAGGTAATTGTCACAGGAGTACCTGGGTAAGACTCTCTCGAAGCTTGTTCGCCTGGCTTACTGAACATCCCATCCAGAACTGGTTCTATATCGTCCAGAGCGGAGAATCTCGATCGCATCCTTCAAGGAAGAGCACGAGGTCGTGGCATCAACCTAATGGCCCACTCAATGGGCGGATTAGACTGTCGTCACTTGATATCCCACGTTCAGCCGAGAGAGTATGTTCCCCTATCATTGACCTCCATAAGTACCCCCCACCGCGGAAGTCCTTTTATGGATTGGTGTGCGGTAAGCCCCACTTTGCTGATTCCAATCAGAGTTACGAAGACGATGTTGACAAAACCAGCAATACCTCGGACTTGGAAGATGTCCTCACGCACCCCCCAATCAGTCCTTAAAGAGCTCCCCCGAATCACTTCAACTCCCGAATCCTGCAGATTCGCCAGAGCCCAACAGCGCCTCGGAGAAGCGTGAAGCCGCTTTCACGCTATCGCTTTCCGCTCTCCCTTCCTCGTTCACCACCCTCCTTTTATCCCTCCTTGATTCGCCGGCATACGCGAATTTAACGACCTCCTATCTCAACGATGTCTTCAATCCCGCTACACCCGACGACCCTCGTGTCAAGTACTTCAGCGTCGGTTCCCGGATCGACGAGATGAACATCTGGCACCCCCTCTGGCTTCCAAAAATGGTCCTCGATGACGCCGAGAAGAGAGCCAAAGAACGCCTAAAAGCAACATCGCTCAACGACTGCTATCACGCCAGTTCCATCCCACTATGGGAACAAGAGAACGAATGGGGGAATGACGGTCTCGTCACCGTACAGAGCGCCCGGTGGGGCGAATTTCTGGGTATCTTGGATGGTTGTGATCATTGGGAGATCAGAGGCGCGCGAGGGTTGGAGTTCAATGTTGACTTGTCGTCGGTACAGCTGAGCAACCTCACGAATCGCATGACTGGGGATGGTTCACTTGGGGAGTGGACAAGGTTTCTTGGCGCGTGGAGGAGACAAGACTCGGAGAAAGGCCCTTCAGCGGGACTCGAGCTTGCCCAAGCTGTCTCCTCGTCGGAAACGAAGGAAGAAGCGAATCAGATCAGACGAGAGGGTCAAGACGATCCCGTCGTTAAAGCTTCAACGGACAAGGTCTCCGCCGTCTTCGATTGGATCGTTGACCATGTTCCATCGTCACCAAGCTCTCCCCCATCGAAAGACGAGCACTTGGTGAAGGCGCCAGGCAAGCATGGATCTGCAGCCAAGTTTGATTTGGAGAGATTTTACATAGCATTGACACGGAAACTGTACGACGAGGGTTTGTAACATTATCGGAATATCATTGGGCAGCAGACAGCATGGCCATTGTACACGAAGACACAGCGAGAGCGAGATTATTTTTGTTGGTGGCTTTAGTTATACAGTAGTTCCCAAGTAATGAATTTCACCGCTAATATCCCATTTAATTTGCAAGATCACGGGCAAAGTGGAAGAAGTCAACACTCGAACCGTTGACACCGTATTTGTAGATCTATCTGTTAATCAGTGGTGGACAGAGCAACAAAGTCGCAGGACGCTCACAAAGTGGGACGCAACCCAACTGGAGAACAGGGCGCGTTGGTATGGCTCCGGGAGCCTCTCGAGGAGAGTATCAAGACCGATTTGGTCAACCAATGTCTTGGGAATAGCCCTGCGCATGACACCCTTCCTGCTTGGCCGATCGTCGAACAAGTCGGAGCTCTCCAGCTCCGCTTGCAAATTGTTAAGAGAACTCGACAGTTCGTCCGAGATCTGAGTGCGGGGCTTCGCTCCTTGCAGACGGGAATGCTCGCGCCAGATGCACTGGAATTCGGCGGCTGCGTTCTCCGTGATCTTGGCTTGAACGTCCTTGACGTAGTTCTGGTAGAACTCCGAGGGTTTCCCACCTTTGAAGATCATGAGGTCAACATATTCTTGTGTGGACAACGCAAGACCGGCAAGAACTTCGAGAGACGAGCTGGTGACACCACCTGGGAAACATCAGACGATGATCAATCAACTTGGGGGAGAGTGTACACTCACCTTTGTTGGTACTGGAGTCCTTGAACAAGATGACCTTGCGTTTCTCCAAGTGGAGGCGCGCTTGTTGCGTGATGAACAGATTGGCTCCCTCGACAATGTACTTGAAATGGGGCTTGCCCTCCGTATCAACTAATGCCGCAACGTTGGAGATGTTTACGGCCTCAGGGCGTCCACCACAAGGCACGAACAGGTCCGCCTTGAATCTAAGATGAGCGCCGTTCCTGAAGTCGGTGCCATCAAGGATGATCTCGCCGGCTATTTGCGAGAATGAGGGAAACAGTAAGGGAGATGGATGAGATCAACCACGTACATGGCAGCTTGACATCTTGTTCCTCCACCTTAACAAGGTATCCATCTTTGCTCAGCTTAGACTTATCGAAGTGGGCGACAGGGACCCTCGATTTGGCCAGGCGAACGAGTTCTTCGCGGTTGAGGCCAGCAGGGTCCGCAAGAACACCACTGCCATCGATAACAACAATAGTCTTGTCCGAACTAAGCAAGATTTCATCTGTGTACCTCTGTGAGGTGGGCTAGACACATTATTAATGTTAATGACGTACTTGATCCAAGGTCACCATCTGTCAAGTTTCATGTTAAAATAGGACAATCAGATAGAGATGATCAACTCACCAGGGCCACCCGTTTGTACCTTGGTCACGTCCTTCTCCCTGAGACCGAGTTGTTTGTAGATACCAAGCACATATTGTCGGATCGAGAGCGAGGTCATTCCATAAGTATCATGAGGTACGCCGCCAAGGAGCTCGGCACTCTTGCCAGTTGTGAATGACTTCCACCACTTCTCTGCACCACGATCACGGGCGTGTACTAAAGAGAAGGTCAGTCCTGTATAGTTGTTGCATTAACGGGTGTTCTTACGTGCTGCCCAGTCCATCATATCGGCGGTTCCCTCTGAAATGACACATAAGCACGACACATCACACGGGAAGAAAAGGAATACAAACCATCTGGTCCAAAGAAGAGCAGCTCGGGTTTAGCATAAAGGTCAACAAGGCGCTCCTTGATACCAGGGGTTTGTCCAGGGATCAGCAAATCTATTACGGCCTGCAAGAGTGATCAGAAACGATGATGTGAATAATACAAACAATTCTGGTACTCACATCCACGTATTTCTCGAAACAAAGCCTTGGGCTTGCCCCGAGACTATAAAGTCGATGTCTCAGCTTCTGGCCAAGTTGTGCAGGAGACAAACGACATACGAAGGCAGTATAGTGCCCTTGGCACCTCCTTCGGGTATATCCTTGTTCTTCAAGGACTGCGTCGATGCTAGTCCATAGTTCTCGTCGAACAACATCCTCTGGTTGATGGAATAGTTTCTATTTAATAGTCAGCGTAAGTCCACGAAGTTTTCTGTCCAGCTACGCACTCCTTGTTCCTAGACATGACGATGCGGATACCACCACGGGCAACATCTCTGAAGCGGATGTGGAAGCCGCGGAATTCATTGCCGATGATAAAGAACATCCCAAATGGTTTCTTGGGATACTCGACTTCTGGCAGGAATTCTGGCGTGAGGCGGAATGAAAGTGCGACCTTTGTTGGTTGGTAGAAGTTGGTCTTGAGGACATGCCTAAGTCAGAGCTGTCAGCGAGGTTCCACCGTACACGAAACCGTGGCCAGCTTACTTGTTGAAAATTAGGAAGCTCTCCAGAACTTGTAAGTCCTGCTTGTTGGGAACACTTCGCCTGATTTTGTCGTACAGCTCTTCGTCTGAAAGAGGTTGGGTGGTCTGCAATCTCTGGTACGAAAGGGTAGGCCTGAAAAGCTGGTCAGATCTTCAATTATGGAATACATCTACAGTGACTTACATAAGAGAGGCGTCGTCTGCGGCGGGGTAGTGCACCATGGCGAAGTTGACGTAGAGTAAACGGATCTGTGATAGGTTTATTATGGAGACAGATCGAGATCACACGAGAGATACGAACCAATTCCGAGTGAGCATGGATAATCTGTGCGATGCTTTCACGCGTGAAAGTCTCTTCTCTGAAACGCCTCTTGATGTCATTAAGGACCTCAGCATGAGAGGGGTTCGACTCGTCCAGGATGTTTCTGAGCTGAAGGTACGCAGGCCCTAGGCGGTTGCAGAAATGTTGCGCGAAGACCCAACCACAATCTGAAGACGAGAACATCATTATGGGGTCTGGATGTCCGGATCCGATGTGTACTCACAAGCGTAGGTAGCCTCCTGAACTGCATGGTTGGAGTTACCAGGGTTGAGGAAGAATGGGTTGTCAGGAAGACAGTACAGAAGCGAAGCCTCCTTCATGACTTGGAAGATCGAGCTCTCGATAGGAGCAGCAGTAGAATTAGGCATTGGGTTGAGGTATAGGGATATAATAGTGACTCCATTGGAGAATTGTTCCACATACTTGCGAGCCGAGTAAAGCTGGTAGTAATGGTAAAGGTTGGAAAGGGCGCTGTCCAAGAGGAATGATCAGTAATCGTATGTCACGATGGCAGGAGACTAACCTGAAGAAATGAGACGTTCCGCCCATCTTGTAACCGATGACGAGACGCCTCTCGCGAGTTCCCTCAACCTCGAAGACCTCCATGACAGGTCCATAACGACTTTCAACCTGCCACATTATCTTCTGGTAGATCTCGAGCGTGTTTTCGCTGGCTTTCTCGAGGAAAACTGGATCGGACACAGTGCGGATGTCCGTACGACCATCGGTACACGTTGATGCTGGGGGTTGAGCTGGGAAGTGGCATTTGGTGACGAAATAACAGCGCAGCTGTTGCGATGCAGTCGCGGAAATGGAGCCCGTCGAACGGAATGTCTCCAAGCGATAACAGTTGGATGGCGTGGAATTATCGAGGAACAGTGCGTCGATTCTGGCGAGTTTCTCAGCGCAAGAAAGTCAAATATTTGACGATACTCCATACCTAGTTTCACAAGTCGAACCAGGGCCTTCGGTGGATGTTAACCCAGGGGGACTGGTATGGATAAAAGTAGCGCCATTTCCTTTCTCGTCGATCCGCTCGAGATCAATGACAAGCTTGCTTGGGTCATGTTTCGTGAACGCGAGTACTTTGGCACCAAAGAGCGCGATGATGTGATCACAGATCACGGATGGCGATTCGTTCTGGAAGTATGTGTCATCGATCCCAAGTTGCGAGTAGAACCAGTTGACCTCGTTCGCAACGAGTTCTCGAGGGATGAAGCCCTTGTTATCGAAAATAGATCAGTGACGATGATCTCCGTATCGAAATAGCGATGACACTAACCTTGGCCGCGACATCGGCTTGGACCTTGGCGCGTTGCTCTTCCTTGCCCTTGAACACCGGCGTGGTATATCCTGGCAGGTTTTTGACGCGTTGCAGAGATGCCTCGCTGCTTGTCCTCGAAGCGTTGTCCGATGCATATGGACCAGCTTGGAGGTGCTGCATGTTTGGATCCTGCATGACACCAGGACGAGCCTGAGGCGGGGGTGAGGTTGGAGTAGAGGACATTAACAAGAATTACAGGCGATCGTAGTAGAAGGTAGTATGGAGAGAAAAGTTGGGACACGATGAGGACACGAGTCAATATTTATACCCCATGGGTTAGACTGCATATTGGTCAAATCACGTCCTGGCCCTCCCATCAAGATCCGACAAGAGACCATCAGGCCTGAGACCTGTACGAGATATTATATTGGCTGTACCTGATACTTGACCTCACCGGAAGGCTCATATGGTCATTCCGGTCGTCGTCTGAACATCGATTACTGCACATGTGCAGTCTTGGATGGTCGAAAACTAGTCATCTACGATCAACTGCTGGTCAGGGTTAACGTTCTTGATCCAGCCCCCATCATGGTCATGGAGACATTCGGAGTTGGCGGGGTAAGATCCGGAGTCGGTCCATGTCGATGTCGTATACTCGACATATCACGTCGGGTACATATGTTGTATCCCCGTTCACCGCTGACGTCTTTTCCATGTCTACCAATGGTAACAGTTGGTCTCGAACATCCACTAGCATCGCTCAGATTGCCTCTGGGTCTGAGACCAGTCTTGGATTTGACCTGCCTGGAACTGTATCATTCCGATTGACCCCGGGCTGCATACGTACATCAACCCTAGAAAACGTACGTCGTACATGGGTGTAACCGGAACACGTATTATGTTCTTACATGGTCTCGACGTACACAGCTCGTCGCAGCCGAGGGACCGCCCAAATAGAATATTTCCCCACGTTCTCCCACCCCGGAATGCAGTGCAGACGGACAAGAGCCGTCACGTCCAGCTGTCAGTCAATTTGCTGAACAGCTTGAAGCACGGTCGATGTTAAACTGCAATGTACAAGCTTCTTATTCCATTCTTCATTCTCGGTATAGCTGTAGATACGTTTGACAAGTTACTCCAGAGCAGCCATGCCTTCACGGATGTATTCCTCATACAAGGACTTCCAATCCTTGTGCCATCTGCTGACAGCAGGTCTGCCTTCAGCGACATCAGCAGCGCCCCACATAATACGCAACTGGTCCTGCTCGGGACGGGTTTCGTTGTCAGGGCAGAGAATGTAAAACTCGCCCGTACGGACATGATCGAGCATGTATAGAACCGTCTCATGAGCGGTCCATGCGCCCGGGGGCTTAGTGGCTCCAGAACGCGCGGTCAAGCCTGTAAAGGTCCACCCAGGACTGTACAAACGGCATTATTACAATCATGGGAGCACACAAATTGATCGGAACTTACATGAAAAGGTGTGCTGTAACGGTGCAGGCTGGGCGTTCCCGCAGTTCGTGGGCCAATCCTTCCGTCAAGCTCTTTACAGCCGCTTTGGTAGCATTGTACGCAGGGTTACCCCTGTTGGCATAGCATATTGCATGCGAATGTCAGCAATAATATATACCCGAAACCGGGCATGACGCACGGAGGGTTCGTGATGCCTTGCTTGGAGCCAGTATTAATAACCATGGCCTGGTTTTCTTGGGGAAGCATGGACTGAGACCGATCGGTCAATCTGCTGCCCAAACGAGTGCAAGATCATACATACGGGTACGAACGTTTGCTGCACATTCACGACACTAGTCTAAGGTCAGATCGGGACTTGAATTGCCAAAGAAATCGGCATACCCGAAGAGGTTGACTTCAAAAGTGTCTCGCCAGGCATCGAGCTTCTCCCACGATTTGGTGTCTGGACCGATGGCCGCATTGTTCATCAAAATAGCAACCTAGTGAACCACAATCCAAGTTTAGCAACCATAGATCGGATCGCGGCGAAGATGGGGCTTATGGCGTAAAACGCTCACCTCTCCCCAGGTTTCGTAGACCTTGTCACGCAGGTGTCGAACTTGATCGATCTTGGAGACATCGGTGGGGATGACGAGGACATTGGCTTCGCCAATGATGGCTGCAATCTCTTTCCCGGTCTCGGCAAGGACATCCTCCATAATATCCGCAAGGGCGATTTTTAATCCCAGCCTGACGCCATTCAATCGATATGAGATCGTCATTTGGTCGATAGGCGCCAAAGAGAGATAAGGTGGCGATAAGGTGGATCAATATCGAAGCAAACATAGCGAATTCGTGAGTGGCGCGTGGGTGGGATGAAAACGAGGACATCCTACGTACTTGGCTAGCTCGATAGCAGCAGCTTTTCCGATGCCGCTTGCAGCGCCAGTGATGACTGCCACTCTGCCGGCATGGATGACCGGGTGTAATTCGCTATCAACGGGGGACATGGCTTCAAATCGTCTATTCGAGGGAGTTGTACCACGGATGGAGGGACGAAGAGGAGATGGGCCGCGGTCAAGAGGCATTATACGTGTCGGAAGCTGGTTTTTCTGTCAGCTGATGGGTGACTCGGACCGTTCGTGTATAAATACTTTGACTCACCGATGGGTTTGTTACTCCTGGGCAGTCAGAGCGTAGCCTATAGTCAAAGGCTCAATAGAGGGCTACAGTTGAACTAGAAAACAAGAGATCAATGATGTTCGCCGGTCTCGATCTCCTTTATATATCTCATACCGTGGCTGGTGACCGGTGACCACCGCTGGGAACCCCCCTTCCATATCCTTTGGTCCAAAATTGTCGGGACGTGCTGACCAATCATCCCCACATCAATCTCAATGTCATCTCCATAATAATATCCGAGTCACCGACTACGCCATGGTCACTCCATCCTGCAGACTGAACATATTGGTGAATTCACATTCGAAAGCTACAGTATGTTACATGGGGTAATATAGCCAAAGCCAATTCCGTCCATAGCGTGCTGGCTTCCGCCAGATACATAGTACCGATATAGAGAGCACATGAACACAACTAGACGAGAAACAACAACACAGTTGCGCTAGACCATTCCTTTCAAGCGTCCTTGGTGCCTTCACCGTGGTCGTAGCCAGGAGGCGTCTCGATGCCCATCTTCTTCCTGACGATCTCGAACGTCTTCAGCATCTTACGCCTCGCACCTAATGCAGCCACTCCCTTGGACTCCAAACCTCCGTCATCGAGGATGACCATGTCCTGCCACTTCATCTTCTCAAAGTTAGGTGTATACTTGTGCAGCCTCAGGCTCCTGAGCCAGGCTGGGATATCGTTGAGCAGTGCCTGGTCAAACTCTTCGTCGTCCTTCTTTGCACCGCCACCTCCGCCAGCGTTATTGCCCGAAGAGCCTGTCTTCGCAAGACCAGGGGACCGACCACCACCGCGGCCCCGGTTGTTATTGTTGTTGCCCTGCATCGCAGCCTGCTGGAGGCTCAACCAGTTCTGTGGAGAGAATCCCGCCGCCATCTGAGCGGCTAGCATCTGGGCCTCAGGAGTCATCCCCATGGCGTTCATCTGAGCTTGGAGATTCAACATGTTCATTTGCAAGGGGTTCATACCCGCCAACAACCCGGCAGACGGCATGCCCATCCCGAGTCCTGGGCTACCCAACCCTGCCATATTGAAGCCGCCCATGCCCAACCCGTTCAAAGAGGCACTGGCCTCCTCGCCAAACCTGTTGGGGGTGGGTAACGCAGGGCTCCTAGCACCGTTCCACTGTCCCGGCTGGACACCCACGAACTGTCCATTGATGGGGATGGAGCCTTGTGCAGCGTTTTTGCGTTGGTTCGATTGCTGAGGAGGAACAAGGTTGCCCTCGTTATCGTAGACGTTGTTCTGGCTCATAGATTCCGGGGCAGCACCGTTGTTATTGTTCGTGTTCCCTTTCGAAGCACGGCGGAATGACTTGGGATCAGCCATGAGAGGAACCCGTGGGCCACTGGAGCTGTTCCAGTCATTCAACTTGGCAGCAGCAGCGTCGAGGTTCTGAGCGCTTTGCGAATCTTTGCTGAACATAGGGATCAGAGGGGTGTTGACGTTGCTTGCCCAGCTATCGCCAACCATGGGGGATAGTGCGTCTCCGCGAGGGGTCCCGAGAGAACCACTAAATTCCGTGCTCTTGGGTCTCGAGGCGTTGTTGCTGGGAACGATGATCTCTTGAGCTGGAGAGGTAGGGTTTTGTTCAGCTACTTGGCCCAAGGCAGTACTCCATGTAGTCCGGGTATCGCCGCTACCAGTAGCAAGGATGGGAGCTGAGATACGGTGTGCAGCATTGCTCGCTTTCAATTTCGCCCTCTGCTGAGCCAGAGTCGCGGCAGCGTCATTGTTAGATCCCAGCGCAGCGGAGTCCGGGGATAAGAAGGCGGAGGTGGCGTCAAGAGCAAGGGACTGCCTATTCTGGCTGCCGCTGAATACACGGGGGGACGATGGCATGGGGGATTTCAATCCCGGCGACTTGAGTGTCAACTGAGCAAGCTTTGCCTCCATCTGACTTTGCATCGAGCCTGGACAACGGGTTAACTGGCGTGTCATATAAAGAGTGTGAAAACCGCTTACCTCCAACAGCGGGGCTAAGCAGGGCGGTCATCGGATCTGATCGCGCCATTTGCTGGAGAACGGTGATGAAAAACCTGATCTGAACCTGTGTCGACTGCTGCAAGAGACTATAAAGCGCAGCGGTTCGCTCTGCCTCAGAGAGGACCTTGAACCCTGCATTATTGTCAGCCAGGAAATCCAGCAGACGAAGAATAGACAAACATTGTTCGATGGCGCTTAATTCCTCCTTGAAGTTGACATCCAAGGATGCGGCAGCCATGTCTTCGAGAGTTTCCTCGTAGTTTTGAAGGTTCTCGAACCATTGGTCAATCGCCTCTGACTCTGGCGTTTGGAACATATTGGCACTACCAAGCAACTCGCTGGTAGGACGAGCTCCGCCGACACCAGGAGGCCTGGGGGACACAGAGCCGATAGTCTGACGTGGGCCCATGGAAGCACGAGCAGCGCTGGAGGAGCGCCCGTTTTCTGTATTGAGTGGGGATGGGGAAGGACTGGAAGGAGGGCGAAGAGTTGCCATGATATCCGATATGGGAAATGGGATTGAAGATGTAGACAGAATGTCAAGATCCGCTAGCGGTGCACGAAGACAAAAAGGATATGAGGAGATTTAATGAGAGATAGGCTGTTGCTGATCCTTGAGAAAAACGTGGAAAAGGTGTGTTTTGAGATGAAGATATGTTGTCAAGTAAAGATATTGGATCAAGATTGAGAACTAAGTCTCAATGATGGCGTCCTGACGTCGAGCCTTTGGACTTTGCTAGAAACAAGAGCACGAGTCCACAGAGACTGGCGATGCAATCTGGGTGGGGTGCTGCGTTGGGTCTAGACGAGACCAGCGGATCCTGCCGGTCTAGGGAATGCAGAGCCTGCCTGACGAAGAGTGTATTTTCAGGCGAATGGCGCAAAGCGATATCAGCGAGCTAGGACGACGAGCGACGAAGACGAGGACACGAAACAAGCAGGACCTAAACAATTGGACACGTACAAAACAGGCCCATCAAGATGCCGAAATGCCGAACCCAATCATCATACAGCGGAGTTTGAATCACAATGATACTACCAACCATGTCCACCTTTGACCAGATCCCTATCATGCAAGCAACTTTCAGTAAATATTGTCATGTATAAATCTGATTTAACACTACCGTAGTGACCTTGAGAACGCCCAGAGTCGCGATCCTGCCCTGCGCCGTGCACTTGCTGCAGAAATACGCGAAGCCAGCGTTAATGTGGGGTTCTTCTACAGTCAGTAGCAGTTCAGTTCGCATCTCGACTCACCCAACCATCTCCAACAGTCAAGCACCACAATATACCCGAGTATGTAACCCAGGATGCCATTGACAGCGCAAAGCGATTTTTTGCTTTTCCTCTGGAGTCAAAGATGAAGGTTTGCCTCGAGTCACACGGCTGTGCATCTTGTTCATGATAGCTGTCAGTTGGACATCCACGCGACTAAAAACTTCAAAGGATATACCGCACTTCTCAGTGAGAACTCGAACCCCGATAATAAAGGCGACTTGCACGAGGGGTTCGATCTTGGATGGGAGTCCCCAGAAGGAGACAATGGCCCCATGACAGGGGTTAACGTGTGGCCAGACAATCTTCCCGGATTTCAAGAGAGCGTCCTTGCGTATTAGTACGTCTAGTTGATGCTGGTCTACTATTCATAAATCACTCGACATCATACAGCCATGCTGCGGTGAAGCTGGGCCTGTCACTATTTCCCCTCTTTGCCCTTGCTCTGGATCTCCCGGAGAATTTCTTTGATGACAAAGTACATCCGATCATGTTCAATCCTCATTCAAAAGTCTTTATGCACAGTTGACCAGGTGACCAAGCCAGCGGCGATCATGCGGATCCTTCATTACCCCCCTCAGCCCGCGACCCCTTTGGAAGGAGTGGAAGGTATCGGGGCCCACACAGAGTAAGTTCAAACTTTGTCCGACCACGCCAATCTCTTGACTGTTGTCGCTAGCTACGAGGTAATGCGTGCCAACAAACTCAACGATATCAATCGCTGATCCTCAAGAGTTAGTGTTTCACGATCCTTTGGCAAGATGATGTTCCGGCTTTGCAAGTAATGAATACCAACGGAAGATGGATAGATGCAGTGCCAATCCCCGGATGTCTTGTTGTCAAGTACGTTGCAAGTGGTCCGAATGAGTCACCTGGAACTCATGATCCGGCATGTAGTCTTGGAGACCAGTTCGCCCGTTGGACCAGTGCGTCAACATCAGACTTTGTCTGTGATTATTATAATTTTCCGGTAGATGACACCTTCAAATCGACCCTTCATCGAGCAAACAATTTTTCCGGGAAAGAAAGATATTCCATGCCATTATTCTTCGGCTCGGATTACGATGTAAAGTTAGAGGTAAATTAACTCTCAATCTTGTTTCTGGATGATTCCATGTTCTGAGACAATTTGTTCAGCCTATTCCAGGTTGCGTCACCGAAGATAATCCTGCAAAATATGATGTTGTTACTGCAGGAGAGTACGTGAAGTCCCGCCTGGACGCGACATTTGGATACCCCAAGGCAGTCGCATGACTTCGCTGTCAATGCAACGCTCGTCGCACTGTGGAATTGCATGACGGCAGTAGATATTCTAGCGCTATGTCGGAGGCCTCGACGGAAATGAACAACGGTTTAACGTTGGTGTGATAAGAACTTGAGCAAGAAAGGATGCATACGAGTATTACAGATTCTAGTGATATGGCATACATAGCGTACTACGGTGCATTGACGGATATAGATAAGACACATAAGAGAATACCATGTGAGTTACGATTGACTGAGACGACAAGGCACAAGAAGGAAAGATTTCAAGAGCGTCGAGTGCACGAGCGTTCTCGAACAGAAAGGTAGGAAGCCCACGAGGAAAGACATGCAAACGGGCCAATCGGTTGCACGCACTATCGTCAATACGAGCTCGCAACCTGGCCAACCCTGCCGCCATCAACCAACCAAACGGCTCCATTGACATATCCGCCGGCACGTCCGGCAAGGAAGAGGATTGGACCCGCAATTTCGGCCAATGAGCCAGCACGACCTAAGGGGACCATCCCAGCAAGCAGCTCGGGTGTGAGATGTTCCAAGTTCGTCATTTCTTTACGACCGAACCGTCAGTCGGCACACCTGATAGATTTCAAGTGCTTACCGCTGGGCCAAACGCCTGGCTGTGGTGGTCAAGTCAAGATTCGTGAGTGGAAATGACTCGAGAAGGATGCACGTACGCATAAAACATTGCTCCGGATGTTCCAGTCGGCGAGGAGATTGGCAAGTAGCTTCCCAAGATGTGTGCAAGCATGCTTTGCGAGCGTATAAGAGACTGAAAGGACGCGCGCATCGACTCGGAATGATCCAGAGGATGAGATGGTGATGACTTGAGAGGTCGGCTGCGGCAAGCAAATAGCCGAAGCGACCGTTGGGGGCGGAGAAGGGACAGTCGTGCTGGATGGAGACGACGGTGAGGGTGGAAACGAGTGATACGGTGTAGAGAGCCCAGACGACTCCGTGGTGGCTGGACGGGCGCCATCGCCATCTCCGTGCGAGTTCTTCGATTTCTTGGCCATTTTGGGAGGTAAGGCTCCTCGTCTCAGATTTCCAAGATGTAACAATTCGAGAAACGCAACCGTGGTGAAGTAAACTGCGGTCACGTTTGTTTCAAACGTCTCCGCAAATTCGGTAGGTCCGCCCGTGTTCCAAAGGGTATCCTGAAATGACTTTATCGAAGGTGGCGCTCCTTCGCTTGCATCCACATCGTCCAACGGAGACGGTAGTCGAGGGGGAAGCAAATTGCGGGCTATACCGGCATTATTGACCAGAAGATCGATATATCCGTGGCGAGATTTGACCGCCTGCACAATAGCCAAGAGTGATTCACGAGATGTAATGTCGCCTTGAAGCGGAATCATCTTGCCATATCTCTGCGTAGAGAAAACTCAGGGGCTAATTGGAAAGTGCAAATAAGGGACGAACGCTCTGTTCCGAAGCGGCTTTTTCCAAGACATCGAGGCGCCGCCCAACGATATAGACGGTGGCACCATTGTGCTCTAATGACGCGGCGATCATTAAGCCAATCCCTGTTCAACCGAACACTTGTGGTTAGAGAATTGAAGCACGCAGGAGTGGAAATGGCAATACTACCTGTTCCCCCACCAGTGACCACAGCAACCTGCCCTTCTACGCCAAACAGACTCGCTGGATCAGTGGACGGATTCATGGTTGACTTGCCACGTGAATGAGAAAGAGAGCTGAGACTACGACCGGTGGGTAAAAAGCCAGTCGCCGAAAGAAACGAAATTGGGATGTAGATATAGAGTATTCCTTGACCCCGCGGGCCCAGATAGACCACACCGCTGTTATGGCATGAAGAGCTGAAGCAGATTGTTAGCTCAATTCAGGGTCGTCAGAAAAAGGCAGAAAAGGATTATGAATATACAGCTTGGGCGGGGGCAGGTTCATTTCTTATGTGATGTGAACATTGAACTTGAATCCCAGCTGCAGGCGACTGGCACATGTGATCATGGAATTGTACCCCATCAGCTTCTGAATCGGAGAACTCGGGTTTTATGAAGGGGCCTGAGGTAACTCGGCTCGGTAAACTGTGATACCATCACTGCGAAGGAGTCCAACTTGAATGTAAAGATCACCACTATTTTGTATTCAGCCACGTTTTCGAGGGTGCTTCCGCGGTACCGCTAGATCATACGGCCATCGAATCTGTTAATCCGGCCATGGCAAGGAAAACTCACGAGATTCGGACTTTGTTGGGCATTGTAAGTAACCTCTTGGATTTCCCAGGCGGAGTGTACCGTTTCATCGACAAATGACCAGGAGATATCACATGCTTCCACAGCGGGGGCAGGACCGATCACTGGGGATGCGTAAAGGCCATGACGCCGACTTGATGGAGAACTTTGGGCGCGCCATACTGTAGCACAACCGTATTGTATATCTGAAGGGTATATAGGCTCAACTTTATCGTAAATTTCCAAAATTCTATTTAAAACTAAAGCAGTCCCTGTGTATGATAGCACATCTGGGGAGATAGTATCCACCATACCGATCAAGAGTCCTTCTACAAAAGCATCATGGCAAGCCCTCCAAGAGCAGCGAAAATGGAAGTTGCAGCCGATGCATACGGCCCAGTCGCAGAGTTCGGCTTTGCGGTAGCAGTGGACCCAGCCGCACTACCGCTGACAGCGCCAGAAGGTGTAACAACAGTGCTTGTTCCAGGGGTACTGAAAACTCTGACGTAGCCGATCTCGAAGTAGGCGTTGTTGTAGTTGGAGGGAGAGCCAATCACGTAGTTGTTATAACAGACACCCGAGCATGTCTGATTGAAAATGGCAGGGTTTCCAGCAAAGTCTATTAGGGACGCCAAAGTAGTCAGTGCGACACTGGGGAACCAACGATGCACGACGCACCTCCACAAAGGGTGATATCAAAGATGAGTTGCTGAGGTTGGAAAAATGACTGGACATTGCAACCCGTTGAAGGCCAGTTGCCGACAGGGATGCCAAAAGTGGCCGTGTCGATCGTACTAGCGTTGCTTGTGAGGGCGGTCGGTATGGAAGCACGCTGTATTTAAGGTAAGGCATATTCAGATTCGAGAGGAATACGACTAACTGGGAAGAACCAGATGCTATCAGACAAAAAGAATGAGGCACTTGTCGAGTTAGTCACTGCATAATCAGCGTACCTGATACCGGTGGTCGCATACTCGGTTACGAATACTCCTCCACCAGCAGTAGCGAACCCAGAACCAAAGGAACTTGAAGATGGATCAACTACAATACAACCCTGGTTTTGATTTGCGCTGAAGGCGCAGTTAGTGCTGGTAACCATGGTTGAGGTCTCATTAGGCGAGACCTGAGTGCATCCCTAAGCAAATAAAGGGTGAGCATTGCTTTGGCTGAAGAGTGAATAGGTACTCACAGGCTCGGTGTGTAGGGACATTTGGTTGTTGGCCTGCAAGTTAACACCTTCAAAGGTATCAATTTCGCCTCCCTGAGGCCAAAGACGAGCTTGGCTGTAAGAGTTGTGTTGAGCTAATTTGTACGAACAACACTGGGCAATACCACGAACCTCCACCAAGCCGGCCAGACCGAGCACTGCGTCAAGATCAGATCCCTGAGTAAGCGAGTTGACTGAGGGAACGTACACCATATGGGACATGATACATGTCTGTCACCCAAACGCTACCGACAGCGTAGCTGTTATTACTGGTGATGCGGACTGTGTTTCTTTTGTCGTTGTACGGAACCTGATCAGCAATAGATGTGGCGTGAGCACCTATATGAATCGCAGGACAAACATCATACATTCGTGAAATTGTCAACTCTTATGAAAGCATGATTAGTGGTGGGGTCGACGTAGGTGAGTTTATTAGCGG